>JBAHVQ010000158.1:0-24332 GCA_036872915.1 Nanipora kamurai
CTATCTATCTATCTGTCTGTCTGTCTGTCTGTCTGTCTGTCTGTCTGTCTATCTATCTATCTATCTATCTATCTATCCATCCATCTATATATATCTATCTATCTATATATAAGTGAGATTTTTTAAAAATCATACGAAGAGTGTGCTCAATAATAGAGTAGAGCGATCACTACCTGTCGAGTGTGGCAGGTTCAGCTTGCCATACGAAACAAATTTGTAGTAAATCTTTTAACAACAAAGTAGTAAATCTTTTGACAACAAGAAAGTAAAAAAATCTAAGTATAACCACTCAAATTTTAAGTTTTTATTCGAACACAAACGTTTTCGCTATAAGTTACTCAATTTCCAGCGACAGTTTGTTGATTTCATGTTTTCGGTTCGTTTGCCGGCGTTGCTGTATGCGAACAAAACAGGTTTTTTCGACGACAACCACACCAAGATGTTTAAAATAGCTGCAAGATTCTTGCAGCTGAATGACCAGGATGTAGAAACCTTTATTGAGGACGAAAAAAACCAAAATACTAAGAGAAAAACATTACAAGACACTGCACTTGTTCATTCATTCATCGCGAACTAATGTGGTGCTGATCAACCGATAACAATGGAGCAACTATCCCCGCCGGAACTTGATTGTTTTCTGAACAAATTTCTTTTGGCTGTAAGAAAAAAGGACGCTGATGAACATGAGCGGACAACTCTTTGCGGATTTCTATCTTCTGTTGAACGTTACCTCAAGATACATCAGTGGCGAGGCCAGCGGTCATGCAGGTCATGCACTGCATGACTAAAAATTTCCTCAAAAATGTTACAAATAGTTCTATAATATTTTTAAAATAGAATTACACTTTCTCTTTGTATTTCTATCCATAGAATTTCTATGTTTACTTCATCAAACTTGACAAATGAGTTGTCTTTAGTACGTAATAATACACGATATGTTCGCCGTTATAGTGTATTATTGATTTTACTTGGTTGTTGCCTTGGCAACAAAGTAGATCCTGCATAGTTTCGACAGCATGACCGACTGCGTATTACCCGTGGAACACGCTACAGGTTTTCGTGTTCTACGTGTTTTGGTCATGCAGTTTCAGAATGGCATGACCAGCCATAATATTCTATTTAACCTATCGTGGCTTCTGATTGGTTCACAATGTTTTGCGCATGCCCAGTGCAGTTGTTTTTATGCCTCGGTCATGCAATTTTCGATTTGCATGACTTAGCGGGCAACGCAACCCGACTACGGCCCTTCTAGCTCTTAGCTTTCTGCCTGAGTGAGCAAAGTTCTCGAGGCTAGCATTCAAACAGAAAGAATTTTTGTTAAAAATGGCTTCAGCCATGCCAATTTCTTGTCGGGGAGAAGTTGGTATAATATCCGAATTATTGAAAAAATCGTTTTCTGCTCGGACAACTGCCGAGCAGAATGTTATTGTTAAGCAACGGCCAACGCCAGATCTTTCAGCAAACGCGAATGGAAAAGGTTTTCAAACATCATGGTATTCGAAGAAAGAATGGCTTTGTGGTTGTATTTCTTCTTTCAAAATGTTTTGCTGGCCGTCCCTTTTGTTTTGTCCTGGTACTTCTGCAACCTGGACAAGAGCTGGTTACGCGAATGTGCGGGGTTTTCTCTCGGACTGCAAAAAGCACGAGAAAGCGAAGTCACACATGAGTGCCTTTAAGACCTGGAAAACGTTTGCCGCTTGTGAGGCTCGCGAACAGAGGGTTGATGTGAGGCTCGCGAACACAGGGTTGATGTGATGCTTTCGCAGGCAAGAAGGGAGGAAATCCTGTGCCACAACGAGAAGGTAACGCAGAATAGAGAAATATTAAAAACCATAACAAATGCTGTTCTCTATTTAGGCAAACAAGAGCTGTCATTTAGGGGCCATGATGGATATTCGTTTTACTGGTGTATCTTCTGATACACAAAATGACCCTTATTCATTGTCTTGATAAAGTCATTGAAGACCACATTTCACAGGAAATTAATAACTCCACTTTCCTCAGCGTTCAAGTTGATGAAACAACAGATGTCTCAACAAAAGAGCAGTTGAGTATAATTGTTTGATTAGACAGTGGCAGTGATATTGTTGAAAGGCTACTAAAATTTGTTAATGTAAGTACCGATAGAACTGCTGCCACTTTAGCTGGGATTATTAAAGGTATTTTAGATCAGAATACTGGTATTACTAGCACCAATTTAATCATGCAAACTTATGACGGTGCTTCAGTCATGTCTGGTCATATCGGTGGTGTCCAGACTCTAATGTGTCAACAGTATCCTTCAGTAGAAAGATCCTTTTTTTGTTGTTTAAAGAGAGTAAAGACCTATCTTAGGGCAAAAATGACCCAAGACCGTCTGAGTTCTCTTTGTCAGATTTCCACGAGAAAGTACTTGCCAAGTTTGTTGAAAAGCCCCGAAGATTTGCTTCCTGTATAAGTAATAAGGCTAAATAATCAGTTGGGGAAATACATACTCTAGCTCATTGCACTGTAGAGCCTATTGTAATTTTTGTTTCTTAATAGCTGAGAGAACCCACTTTAGTATGGCGTGTAACCATAATAATGGTTGGTGACCATAATATTAATTTCTTCTTTCCAATAAAAATAATATTCTCTTTTTTAATATGGAGATAGCCACACCCTAAGGTGGTGCTTGGTGGCCTTATAATATTAATTTCTCTTTCCAATAAAAATAATATTTCATTTTTTAATATTTGAGGAGATATCCACACACTAAGGTGGTGCTTGGGAACCTCATAATATTAATTTCTCTTTCCAATAAAAATATTTCATTTCTTGATATTGGGGAGATACCTACACCATTGTTGTTGACCCCTTGGAACTCCAAAAATATTCTTAAATATTTGCAGAAACTGAGTCTACATAAATGGTACACATTTATATGCCAGTGGCATATAAATTAACTTTTCGACCAGCAGTGGTCGATAAAAACATAAAAAAGCATTGGCAGGCTTTGACTGTAATTTTCTAACAGCAGGAATCACCTATATGGTAATATGGCTGTCCTAGATATGCTGATGAGCTATGATATTGAGCGAAACAGTCAAAAAATTGATATTATGAATGCGGTTTTCTACCACTTTTATGTCATGCTTGTCTCAAATATGCTAAATTTCTAAGGATTTACTCCCTCTTCAGACGGAAAAAAGTCTATTAATTTATCACCAAATCGCTGGAAATGGCATTTCCGGGGTTCTAGATTTTAAAATTTTCCGGGGGAGCATGCCTCCGGACCCCCCTAGAAGGCTCACTGCTAGGCGAGATGCTATGACCTATTGCATGACCACTCAACCGAGCCTGGTCTCGCCACGGAGAAACATCGACAGCGAGTCTGTTATAACAGGAGAACTCAAGTCTAAACAAAAACAACTTAAACGCGAAGGCAAGGGAAGTAAACCTTTCGAAGCCTCTTCTCTAAACCAAGAGGAGATTGATATTCTTCACGAAAGGGAAGCCATGGGTATGAATAACCCTCAAGCACTCATCAACGCACTTCGGTTTGATAATTGTCTACATTTCAGATTACGCGGCGGCAAAGAACAGCGTGATTTGAAATGGAGAGATGTCGTTCTCAGAACAGACATTAGTGGTAAGGAATATCTTGAATATTGCACTGAAAGGCAAACAAAGACTAGGCCTGGGGACAATCCAGTTAACACAAGACCAGTAAAACCACGTATGTATGAGAACCTTACTGCTCCTCCCGAGCGAAATCCTATGTTTTTGTAGAAGTGTTACAAAAGTAAACGGCCCGAGAAGACTTTCGTTAACGATGCTCCGTTTTACCTTTCGATTAACCACACAAGCGCTAGCAAACTAGCTCTGTCGGAAACTAAATGGCTCAAACCTCAATCGATGGGTGTGAACAAACTTAATTCGTTGACAAAAGATTGTGCAGAAGTGGCTGGCGTTGGCTTTGACAAACGGATAACTAATCACAGTGCTCGAAAGATACTAGTTCAAAAAACTATAGGATAACAACGTTCCTCCAACGCAGATAGTTCAGGTGACAGGGCACCAAAAATTTTCAGTTAATAAATAACTACAGTTCACTAAGAGACCACCAGAAGCAATTTCTTCCATTTTGTCTTCAAGTTCATATAAAGCAATTCCAGGACAGTCCTCCAACTCGAAGAAGGTTGTGTCGCTATAAAGGCAAGCAAACCATAAAAGTGTCATGCTGTCCAGACTTCTTCATGGTAATTGTATTAGTAGAGCAACATTCAATGTCCATGTTTCTTCTGCTTCTTCTTTGGGGTCCTGTACAATAATAACAGAGAGTCCTAAACGAAAAAGGCTTCATTGACTCCCTTCCCATGGAAAGTAGCGACAGTAGCCAAGGCGACAGCCAGGAGAAGGATCACTGATGAGTAGTGATTTTAATAAGTTAAGTTTTTTGGTGGCATTTGACTCTTCAATCACATTTTATTTTATACTGTTTTGGATGAAGTTTTTCTTCGGTTTCTCTCCTATTTGTTCATACGATTGCCATACACGAAATTTCCTCTTGTTCACTGATGTAGAGTATTCCTATTAGAATTTCGTGCTTGTAAAATGTTTATTTTCGGTAAAAATTGATCAACAATTTCGATTGCACGTATTATTGTTTATGAAATAAACAGAATGATACATGAGCGCTTGGTGATATGGAATTTATCTTCTCGCGATCAATTTGATCTTCTACTCGTGGCTATGCCACTTGTGGCAGAACAAATTGAACACTCGAAGATTGATTCCATATCACCGTGCGCTTATGTATTATTCTCTATATATCTTGCTTGTGTATGTATATACATAAACATATTTTTTTTATTCCTTTTTTCCCCATTCCTTTTCTTAACTGTTGTTTGTCCACCACAATATCATTAACAACTCCACATCTTTCTTTCCACGCCTACCAACTCCATTAACTAGTCGCACCTTTGTAATTTAAGTAACCATTCTGACACACATGTTTGAGAATTTCTATTAGATGAGTCATCATTTGCCCTGAAGATGGCATGAGTTTTGCCGAAATATGTATGTAGTACAGAAATTTGTCGTTTACTAGAGGTTTATATTTGTACTTGTGCTTTTACGATCTTATAGATGTATAACAAGCCTTGTTCAACGGCAGTATTTTGATCATGACATCACGCCGAATTGACGTCGTCGTTGAGCGTTCGGGGAAGCGTGGAAGAGCAAGTTTGGAGGTGGAATCGTAATGCCAATGAGCCACAGGTTGGATGGGTAAGGCGGGGGAAGCCAGGGTGTGGGGGTTCTGTAAGGGTTAAATACTAATGAAGGTTAGGGTTAGGGTTAGGTGTGGAGAGGAGTCCGGTGCTATAGTTGGGGTATCACTACTCATGCTTAAAAAATAGAAATGCCCTAAAAGTATTTCAAAAAATGTCTACTCTGGGGAATAACTAGATCTATAATCTTAGGAGTAACAACAAAATGCTGGTATTGTCAAAGCTTAAAACCAATGTCACGAAATGAAGGTTTAGTTATATATACATTTCTAAATTATCTTTTGTGAGTTAAAATAGCTAAATTCATATTTAGTAATATATCTTTATGATTTTTTAAAATTATTTTTAGATGTATGTGAAACTTCCATATTGTAAATACTTTTTATACTTATTTGAATGTTTTACTTGCTGCTTAATACCTTTTAGAGTAAGAATACAAGGAACAGAAAAACAATCTTTGTGGATGATCAGCTGCCGTGTATAAAGAATTTTATTTAATTAATTAATAATAAATAAATAAATAAATAAATAAATAAAAAGGTACCAAGGGAAAGAAAATTTTTCGTGGCCCCAGCACCCATTACCAGAAATCAGAGACATAATGATCTCTTCAATGGCCTGATCGATAAATTTTGTGATTTATAATGGCAGAACTTTGGAAGTAAATGCATAAATTGTGATAAAAAAATTTAAATTACAAACTAGTAGGGCAGATATGTGAAGATTATTGGAGGAATTGTTCACTTTCTGTTAAAAGCACCAAATTTTCAGGAATTATAGTGCTAACTGGTGGCATTGGTATCTGATATGGCAACATCCCAATATTTTTCCTTAAATCGGTTTATTGGCAATTTTAAAAACGGCCGCCATCTTGACCGGAAGTGAAATGGAAGCAACTCCAAGGGGTTAAATAAAAAGAAATTTTGACGGAAATAACGATTAACAATGTTTACGTCATGTTTTTGTTAATGCTTTTATATAGAATAAAATAAAATGAATGTTATGAGTGTCATAAACGGCGCTTTTAAAGCAGACCGGAAGTAAAATAGCTTTTTACCGGAAGTGAAAAATGTAAACAAATTGAGAAAAAATTTAAAACAAACATGACGTTGCCTTTTAAAGCTAAGAAACATATACAATATAAGTACATCTACGTATTTCAAATACTTTTTACCATACAGGACTTCTGTTTGCTACATTTTCCTAATACTACTTTTATTTACCATGATGCTTTGCTTCTGAAGTAATTTGCATATATGACCCGCCATTTTGTCAAAGCGAAGTGAGGAGCTGCTGTTTTTCCAGTCTTGGTCCTGGTAAATGTGAAAATATCTGCTTGTACCATAGCAATGATGATGAATGTGAATACACAGCAACGCAACAGTCTCCTTGCACAGCTACGCCACCTGAAGCGCATTGATCTTGTGTGGGACGAATGCATGAAGAACAGCCTGAAGGCAACAACTCGGAGTAAACGAGGCGCCGGAGTAGGCCAAAGAGTTGCACCAGATAACAAACTTCCAAGGAACCGGAAGGATTTCCTCCGCAAAGACCAAAACATGCAGGAGCTGTTTAAGTTTCTTGCTGAGTAAGTCACAACTGTCAACTCAGGTGAGAAACAAGTAATCTCGTCATACGGCAGAGACGTGCTGAGCAACCTGCCATGTGATAACGTATCCAGTTTGGCTCCATGTTCGTACGAAGAAGCCGATACGAGGATGTTCCTTTATGCGGCGGATGCTGTGCAGCGTGGCTTTAGAAGAATTGTTGTGCGAACAGTTGACACCAATGTACTGGACCTTGCATTGGGCCTACTGAATTAGTTGAAAGGTCGTGCAGGAGCAGATGACATCGAACTCTGGGTGGCTTTTGGCACAGGCACACATTTACGCTTCATTGCAGCTCACGAGAACGCCAAGCTTGGCCTTCCAGCATTCCAGGCGTTCACGGGATGTGACACAGTGTCCTGTTTCTACGGAAAGAGCAAGAAGACTGTGCTAGACACCTGGAAAAGCTTCCCACAGGTAACTCCTGTCTTCGTCGCTCTGTCAACTTCGCCGCTAGATATAACAGAGGATTGGATGTCAACATTGGAGCGTTTTGTTGTTCTCCTCTGCGACAGAACAAGCACGTCCTTCTCTGTAATTGTTGCAAGAAAGCAGCTATTTAGTCACAAGGGACGACGGTTTGATGCCCTTCCCCAACGCGAGATGCATTACTACAGCACGTTAGGGACCAGTCATAAAGTATTTACTAGAGGGGGTGGAGGATAAATGATACATTTCGGTAAATATTTTCGCACCCACCCAAAACTGCCAGGAAAAAACTTAATACCTTCCTAGCAGTGTTTATCAATATGGTCATACCCCCATTACCTGCACATACTTTCTGTGAGTTAGGATTTGTGGAGAATTTCAAAGTATCGCTATTATTCGTGCCCCCCTAGGAGAAATAGAAATTTTCATGCCCCTCCAAAAGTACGGAATGTTTTTACATACCCCCCAAATATCCTCCACCCCCCTCTAGTAAATACTTTATGACTGGTCCTTAAGCGCATGGCATACCAAGCCGGTCACATTTGGGGTCAGGCACTTTTACCAAGCCCATGTCTACCAAGTCCACAAGACTGGGGCTGGTGGTTAGATAGCGGACAGTCTTGTGAAGTGCGGTTGCATCAAGGGATGCCGAGGAGGCTGCAGCTGTCGCAAGGCAAGCTTACATTGCACAGCTCTGTGAAAGTGCTCCGGAGAGTGCGACAATTGCTGGTGAATTGTCATATGAACATGTCGGTTGTCCCTCTGTACCTTTGTACGTTCTGTTCTGTTCTGTTCTGTTCTGAAACTTTTTTATTTCAATAACCTGAGTTCAAATTCAAGATGGCTGCAATTTCTAAACTATTTTTAACTGAAACAAACACGATTTTTGGTGATTGTTACAATTTGTTACCCCCCTTGTTGGCATTATTTACGTCACGCGGCAATGTCACGTTACCAACGGTCAAACAGGACGTCAGTGGGAATAAACAAGTTCAGATTAAAGACGTGTACATTTGAAACATGATGTCAGGAATGGGATAATTCTTCATTTTTCTTTCTTTGTCTGATATGGTTGGGAAATTTTCTCCTGCTAAGGAGCTGAGTCTTACTGGCAATCTGAGTGAAAATTGGAAGAAATGGAAAAGAGAGTTCAATTTATATTTGACAGCTACCGAAGCTCACGACAAATCGAACGTGGTGAAGACTTCGCGTCTTTTGACGGCATTGGCGAAAAAAGCAAGGGACGTATACTACACTTTTACATTTGACAATGAAGACGACTCAATGAAGTTGGATATTGTCCTGAAGAAATTTGACGAATATATGTCTCCGAAAAAAATATTACTTACATGCGATACAGATTCTTTGCATATAATCAAGGTGAGGAACGACCCATTGACGAATATGTCACTGAACTGAAGTCTCGTAGCGAACATTGTGAGTTTGGCGAACTTAAGAACAGTCTGATCAGAGATAAAGTTGTTCTTGGTGTTCCCAATAAGAAAGTGCAAGAGCGGTTGCTGAGAGAGACCGAGTTGTCCCTTGAGAATGCTGTGCAAATATGTCGCGCCGCTAAAAACGTTAAAATACAAACCAAAGAAATGAAGGGAAACTCTGAATTTGAAGCTAACATCGATCTCGTCAATAAAACGCCGTCATTTGAAGATAAATCTTCTGCAGGACCATCGCGAAAAGGAGGTCAAAATCGGGGAGAGATGATTAAAAATTGTAAATATTGTGGAAGTAAACACGAATATGGCAAATGTCCAGCCTTCAAGCGCCGATGCAGAAAATGTAATAAATTAAATCAATTCGCCTCAGTTTGCCGGTCAAGATATGTGAAAGAAGTATCGAAACAAAATGTATTCATTCCATCAAGGAGCGATGAAGATGAGGAAGATGAAGAAACATCGTTCAGATTATCGGGCGTCAACGCCAATAACAAAGAGGATCAGCCTTCACGACGAAAAGCAGAAGTCTGCGACCCCCTGAAGAAGAGGACAGTGAAGAGTTTTTCATCAATGCGATAGAGCCTGGTTGGTCGACAGACTCATATAGATGGCTGGCAACCTTAGACACTTGTGGAACTCCTGTCTCATTTATGCTGGATTCAGGCGCCCAAGTAAATGTACTTCCCTACCACGTTTATAAATCTCTAAAAAATAAACCCCGGTTGCATCGCACTAAAATCAAGCTCACAGCTTATGACGGTGGAAGCATCCCGGTGAAAGGTAAGTGTATCGCATTTGTCTCGAACAGCTCCAAAAAAAGCTACCCAGTGCAATTTATCGTAGTACCAACCAAATCAGTTCCTTTACTAGGATTGAAAACGTGTGACAAGCTCAATTTAATCAAGCGCGATCTCAAAGTTAAAGTTGATGAAATTTATTCAGATATCCTTGCCCATTACGAAGATATTTTTGGAGACATTGGTTGTTTGCCTGGACAATATCATATAAATATTGGTCCTGCAATTAAGCCTGTAGTACACCCTGCCCGAAGGGTCCCGTTTGCATTGAAAAATAACTTAAAAGCTGAGCTAAATAGAATGGTTTCTCTTGATGTTATTGAAAAGGTCGACCACCCCACCGATTGGATCAACAGCATCGTAATCGTAGAAAAAGCGAATGGTGATATTCGAATATGGTTGGATCCTGAAGATCTAATTCGTGCAATTAAGCGTGAGTTCTCACAGCTACCTACTGCAGAGGAAATAATGTCTCAAATGGCTGGAGCAACAATCTTTACTAAACTAAATGCAAGTGCCGGATATTGGCAAGTAAAGCTGGACAACGAATCATCCGACCTGCTGGCACTTAATACACCCTTTGGCCGCTACAAATTTAAGAGGTTACCCTTTGGAGTTCATCGTGCTAGTGAGGTTTTCAGCAAACGTATCGATGTATCGAAACGTATTGATGGTCTCGAAGGAGTTGCTCACATACAAGACGATATCATCATTTGGTGAGCTGATCGAGAAGAGCATGACAATAATCTAAGAAAGGTGTTAGACAGAATTAAATCCTCAGGGCTAAAATTAAACAAGAAAAAGTGTTCCTTTGGCATCCATGAAATTAAATATGCCGGGCACATATTCACAGACAAAGGATTGTGTGCTGACCCATCAAAGATTCAAGCAGTAGTCAATATGCCTGTTCCCCAAACCTCGTCCGAATTGCACCGTTTTCTTGGCATGCTTGCTTATCTCGGAAAGTTTATTCCAAACCTGTCGAGTAAGACATCTGCGTTAAGGAAGCTACTGGAATCTGGCGTGGAGTGACATTCTAAGAACATTCTAAGCAACTCAAGGAATTACAGCAACTACTAACAAACAGTCCGACCCTTAAGTACTTTTAATCCCAAGCTTCCTATCAAGCTGTCAGTGGATGCAAGCAAATCAGGACTTGGTGAAGTTCTTCTGCTACTACATGATGCAACGTGGTGTCCCGTCGCTTATGCAAGTCGTGCATTAACTAAAGCGGAGCAAAACTATAGTCAGATAGAAAAAGAGACCTTGGCTGTGGTCTATGGAACTGAGCACTTCAACCAGTATGTATATGGCCAAAAGGTCTTCGTTGAATCGGACCACAAACCCTTGCAGACCATCCTTAAGCGAAATATCAACAGAGCGCTACCACGTATTCAACGCATGCTCCTCCGTTTGCAGAAATACGATTTAGAGCTACGCTTTACACCTGGCAGTTCATTCCCAGTAGCAGATACTTTATCCAGAGCATTCCTCCCGTTATCGACCCAACCACCACGAGACGTGTTTGACTACCAAGTGCACATGGTATTGTCTTATTTGCCTATATCTGATGCCAAGTTAGTAGAGATCCAGAATCAAAGGCAAAAGATTCAACACTTCAATTGGTCAAAAGATATGTATTGAATAGATGGCCTGATTGCAAGAACAATCTTCCGAAGGAAGTGACACCATACTATCAGTTTCGAGCAGATTTATCAGTCAAATGACAACCTCTTTAAAGAAGATCGGGTAATTATTCCTTCAGTTATGCGAAGATCAAGGAGACTCTGCATCGGGGACGCTTAGGTGTTGAAGAGTGCAAGGCTTGAGCTCGCCAGACAGTATTTTGGCGTGGGATTAATGCAGAAATTTCGGAAATGGTCGCACGCTGTAGCGCATGCATTGATCATCAGTCACATCAAAAAAAGGAGCCTCTGATGCTGCACGAAAGCCCAACGAAACCATGGTACAAAATAGGCATGGACCTGTTTTCCTACAAGGGCAAAAATCATTTAGTAATTGTGGACTACTTTTCGAACTATCCCGAAGTATGTACTTTAAATGACACCCACAGTTCTACCATCATTTCCCATGCAAAGGCGATATTTGCACGTCACGGAATACCCCAGATAGTCGTCTCTGACAATGGCCCTCAATTCTCAAGTACAGAATTCAGGAAGTTTGCAGCTTCTTGGGAATTCAAGCACATCACATCAAGTCCTAAACACCCTAAATCTAATGGTATGGCCGAAAGTACCGTAAAGACCATCAAAAAGTTATTCAAGAAAGCTCATCGACAGAATGAAGATCCTTATCTTGCCCTGCTGGCTCACCGTTCTACCCCAAGTAGTAATGACACCATGTCCCCAGCAGAAAAGCTCATGGGTCGAAATATTCGTACTCCTTTGCCTAATATGAGAGCACTGATCAAAAACTCAGAGGAAAGAAACATAGAAGTCCCTCTTAAATTTCAGCAAAAGCATCGAGAAAGAGTAAAATATTATTATAATCGCACAGCCAAAGATCTACCAGATGTTCGTGTCCGTGAAAATAGCGCATGGCCCTTGAAAGCAAAAGTGATTCAGAAGGCGAACACACCAAGATGGTTTATTGTTGAAACGGAAAAAGGGACAATAAGAAGAAGGAATCGTCAACACCTTCTGGCGACGAATGAGCAATTCATAAGTTTACCAGCCGATATACCTGATATTCCATCCTCTGAACCTACTTGTCGCAGCTCAATCTCAACTAACGTAACAGACGAAATGGTTCCAAGTGATGTTTCAATTGCCAACCTACCGACAAATAGTATTCCTCAAGAACCCGAGAACTACTCCAACGAATCTTATCGATCACGTCTGCGATCATCGGTAAACCCACCAAAACGATTTGGCTTTAAGGAGTAAAACTTTATAATATGATGAAAAAGACTATGGAACTAATGATAAATTAAACTTTTCACATTACTTAAAACTTTCACATGTGAAGTTAAGTAAATTCTTGTTAGAAGAGAGGATGTTACAATATGTTACCCCCCTTGTTGTCATTATTTACGTCACGCGGCAATGTCACGTTGCCAACGGTCAAAGAGGACGTCAGAGAATAAATAAGTTCAGATTAAAGATGTGTACATTTGAAACAGTGATGATACCGCTTCCAATATTCATCAACTCATCTAAGACTATCATCGTACCAAATTTGGTGCTTTTAATGGCTTTGGCAAGCGTTTTACCTCGAACGCCCAGTTCACTTCCCGTTCAAGATGGCCGCCATTTTAAAGACCCGTCTAAACTGAGCAAAACATGATTTTTAGTGATGGTGCCATATCCAATCTTTATCAACTTATCGAAGACCATCAACATGGAAAATTTGGTGCTTTTAACAGATAGTGAACAATTCAAGCACATATCAGCCCTACTAAACGTACTTGTAGATGATGTATTTCCCCAACGTCAAAATTATTCGCATATTAATCGTTGAAAACGAAAATGTTGTCCAAATTGGAAAGTCCATCTCCCTTAGTAGAAATTGAAGTTACGTGAGCATGTACAAGCAAGGAACGTTCGAGCTCCGTAAGATAGTTATGCAAAGTGTGAGACTGTGATTTAATCCATTTTTTCCATATTTATATTATATTAAAAAGGCACAACGCATTGGTGAGACAAATTTTTGTGTATCGATAAAAAGTTTGGTTCATAGTAGCGCCGTGATCGGGATTCAAAGGGAAAACGATGGCTTTAAACATTGCAGAATCTGTGAACGAGGTGATGAACAGTGAAGACCTTTAACCGCTCCAAGACGATATTCAAAAAGAAATTTATCTTCAGTTCAGAGTTCTACTGGGTATACTCCTCATTATCTAATGTTCGGTAGAGAAGCGAGGATTCTGATCGACCTGATGGTACCGGCACCCCCTCATGACGAAGAAACCAATTCAACAAGGACAGCATATTTGGAGAATCGTACGCGACACTTCCAAGAGACATACGATGTAGCTCTACGGAAAACACGAAGGTACAAGGATTATCACAACGTAAAATCAAGTGGAGCACAGTATGGCATTGGAGACCGAGTATGGCTTCATACTCCTTATGTAAAGAAAGGAAAGAACGTAAAGTTGTACAGGCCATGGCAAGGGCCGTACGTGATTGTTAAAAACCTGTCTGAGGTGGTTTATCGAATAGAAATGGAAGGCAATAAAAAAGGTTTGTGGTCCGCATGAACAGACTTAAGATGTTTCACTCCACCTTCGTCAGAACTATCGAATCCAGTTGAACGGAACGTTGAGCAGGAAAGACAGCAGGTGAGGAAAGAACAAGACTACCAAGGTATGGTTGAAGAAAACGACGATGACAGAGAATAATGGGCAGTTGTCCTACGCCGCAGAGGGAACGCCAGAATCAATAATCAAGATAAAGTGTCGGAGACTCCAGAGAGACTGGCCCACCATGAGTCCGTAATCAGGGAAGCATCATGATGCATCTGATAACTACCTAAATGAACCAACGCCTACCGCAGAGCCGGTTGTAGGAGACGATACGTTATAACGATCAATTAGCGGCCCTGGAATATCTAGGAGCACAGATCAACCTTCTTCGCCAGTTGAACCTGACCACCAGGCCGAGTGTCCCAGACGAACTAGGAAGATTCCAGCCTGGCTGGAAGAGTATCGGTGTTAAGGCGAAAATTAACGGCACTGATAATTGTAAATAATTAATACGGACAATTTTGAATATTGCTGATAATCGTAAGTAATTTCTTTTTACAGCTAACAACTGCCTAATTAGGGAGGGAATAGTGCTGTAATAGTGTTTTAACCGTTCGAACAGTTTGAATGTAACGAGTGCTAACGTTGTCGTTACAATGCTAGCGTGTCCGCTAGCGTAGGTAAACAAATTTAAGTAGTCGTCATTTTTAGTCTTAACGGATATGAAGGCTTCTTGTTATTGTTAATAAATATCATATATTGTTACAAACCCGCGTTTCTTACAAAGAAGTTGTGTTTCAACTGTGGTAGCAGAGATTGCCGCAAGTGCCAAGGAATACACCACACAAGACTGTGTGATTGAGAACAGGATGGTGTTGTTCTTACTGGGTACACCACATCGGATAGGGAAGAATCATTGCCAGCGATCATTCCAGTGGAGATAAAAGGACAAACATTTCGTGTTTACCTTGACACAGGCCAAGCTAGCAACTTCGTATCCAATGAAGCTGTAAAAAGGATGAGGCTCTTTCCAGTACGTCACGAAGTCCGACATATTGTAATAGTCATCGCAATGAAAGGCAGTCCTTGCTAATATTCCACGCTAACATTGAATCGGTGGATGGGAAGCAAATAGAGACAGCTGAAATCAATAGATCAGGACTAGCCAACCTTAGTACTTTAAAACCGGATGCTTGACATGAAAACCTGAAAACGAAATATAAATATGCAAGGGATAAACAGTTTTATATGAGAGCCCACAACATATATCCAATCGACGTAATAGTTGGCAATAGTCTGTGTAGTAAATCAAAACCGAAGAAGTGATCAAAGGAAAGGAAGGGGAGCCGATAGTGGAAGGAACCATATTTGGTTGGGTCATCCATGGGGGAGATTATCCATCGAACGCCTGCTTGTGAAAGAAGTTTCCGATTACTAGAGAATTTACAGCCTTGATGTACTGGGCATCGAAGACAGAGGTGAAAATGATCAAGACGTGCACGCAGAATTTGTGGAGAATATCTAAGAGAAATAAGATGGAAGATATGAAGTACTCGTAAATATTCCATGGATAGAAGGAAGTAAACTTACCGAAACAAATCTAGCCCCCAATGGGAAGAGACTATAGTGAACTCTCTCTAAAGCGGACACTCTCGGGACCAAATTTATTGTCCGCTTTAGAGAGGTGTCCGGCTTAGAGAAGTTTAAGTAATTTGACACCCAGACGTCAAACAAAAACTAGCATTTTATTATTGTGCAAAATATTGTTCTCTACCATGCAGGAACTTAGTCAGTACGACTCGTCCAACAAAACAAAATATCTGAATGCAAAGCAGATGAATAAAGCAACTGTTCATAAAATTATCTTAAACAACGTCATTTTGAAAAAACTGTGTGATTGTTGATTGCTTTTGCTTCGCGAGTCTGGCATCTTGCAGGCGCTGTGACACCTTCATTAAATCTACCACCATATCGTCATCCCTTAGCTGCGAGGATGCAAAGTGCTTGCAAGTTGTCTATAATGGCTATGGCTTCTGCAGTCGTCTTAATGGTACTCTCAGGTGGTTCGTAGTCAACTTCTTCCTGGTCACTGAAAGTGCCACTGTCTTCTCCTAAAATGTCTTTGACAGGTGGCTCATCATCATCAACTTTGCAAAGGGTAAGAGCTTCATCTCGGAGGACATCCCGCCAGTCCATTCTGGATGTGTCTACCGGGGCTGCTGATGTCGGTACTTCTTCGTCGGCAGAAATATACTGCTCCGCGGTTATCCCATCGTTGATACCTTTAAGCAGGGTTTCAAGTTCCTCAAACAAATCAGTGTCTTCACAAGCCTCTGCTTAACAAAAGGATGGCGGAATTCCACACTTACTAAAGCACTTGGTAATAATTTCTCGAGGGACGTCCTGCCATGCTTGCTTTATCCACCTTATTGCCTGCAGAACGTCAACCGCTTTCGCGATTTCGTGTGCTGTGGACCCATCGCTAACACGAGAAAGTACAAACATCAAAAGTACTTTTCTATAGCGGATTTTAAAGTTTTTTATTATACCGGCATCGAGTGGTTGAAGGCGCGATGTCGTGTTGTGGGGCAAGAACAATATTTTGATATTGGAATATGAAAGTTGGTCGTCTGTTGGATGATAACCAGCATTATCCAGAAAAAGTATGATACGCCTTTTTTTCGCTACACATTTTTCTGTTCAGTTTTTGTAATACCTCTTTCAATATTTCTGAAGTTATCCAGGATTTGGGATTCGAGAAATAGGATACATTAGTAGGCCGTTTATCTGGTAAATTCTTTAAGCACCTCGGGTTATTGCTCTTCCAAATGATGACGGGCTCTTCTTTATCACCATTGGCATTAGTAAGAAACGCCACGGTCATTCGCAGTTTGGACTTCTTACCACCTCTACATCGACGTCCTGCTTCTGCTAGGCTCTTGTCTGGCAATGCTCGGAAAAAACATCCAGTCTCGTCTTCATTCCAAATGTCTTCAGGACTGTAACCTTTACATAGCTCTCTTAATCTCTCCATCCACGATTCAACTGTCTCCGTTTGAACTTGACCAGATTCGCCTTCTATGGCCCGCTGTTTTATGCTGTATCGATTCTTCCATTTATTCATTATGAACATTTATTCGTTCTCCTAAAGTGAGCGTTTTGTGTTTCTCCGAAGTATTTTTCGAGTGCGACATTTGACCCGGCAAGAGTAGCGCAATCTGCAAGGAGAGTGACGCTAGTGTAGTGATAAAGTTGACAGCGAACTTCCGTTACACTGATTGAGTAGAAACCTGAAACCCGCATCAAAGCTCGGATGACCGGTGCATACAGGCAACAAGAACACTGAACAGAATGCAGAAATCATTTTCTTTTGATTCTTTTGTTCGTGGGCATCATGTTTATAAAGACATATGGACCCCTATTTTGGGAGAAATTCTTATGTGCAAACGAGAGAGCCCAATAACAAATAAGACCCGAATGCTGTTGCTTTTACAAGAGATGAAAAAGTTGTCGGCCACGTGCCATTGAATTATACCCGCTACATCACCCGATTTTTGGAGACGAAATCAAGTTCTCCTTCATGTGAAAGTACAGGAGCAAGGTTAAATCGTAGGGCTGGGTATGGGCTTGAAGTACCGTGTACATACACATTTCAAGGTATCCCAGAACTCGTTGCTTGGATAGCAAAGTGTGTTAACAAAGAAAACGATAAGATAACGAACGCTGCCAATAGAAATCAGGACAACGGAAAAAATAAGCGAAAGGCTACAAGTGACGATACTCATTGTAGTAAGAGACTGCACAAATAAGTTGATAAGTCTTTCTGTGAATAAAGTTTTATTATTTTCAAAACCATGCAAAGTCAGATTATGTCCATTGTGCTCACTATCAAAGCGGTTTGTCCTAAAATAAATTGTTGCTTCATTTCCTTGTTTAGCCCAATCTATCATCTTAAAAACAACGAATACATAATTATTATGTATTTAACATGTATAAGAAAACGTATAGATATTAGGGGACAGCAAATAAGCACTAATATTGCCCGGCTACAAACTTTCATAAACATCTGGTGTCCGCTTTGAGATGTTCTGAACTAAAAATGCAGGAAACAAGTGTCCGTGTCCGGCTTAGAGAGGTGTCCGGCTTAGACGGGTGTCCGCTTAGAGAGAGTTCACTGTAGTTAACGTCGAACAAAAAGTTTTTTAAGACAAAGAGCTGATGATAGGATACTAGACGATAATTAAAGAGAAGTTGGAATCTGTTGTCATCGAGAATTAGAAGTCGCACCGAAACAGGAGACGAGTGTTTTATATGCCCCACAAACATGGGGTGAGAAAAGAAGCAAGAACCACAAAGGTTGGCGCATGGTGTTCGACGCGAGTACAAAACTCAACCCTTTGACCAACAGCATAAAGCGAATGTATGTATTCGGGAACATCTTTACGACCTCTACTCTGGGACATCCTGATCAGAGCAAGAATGTCAAACAACTTTCTCCCGGCAGACATCCAGAAAGCTTTCCACCAGATTAGTCTGAAAGGGGAAGATCGAGGCGCATTTCGGTTTCTATTTAACATCAGTGGTAAAGAGAAACTTTTCCAGTTTTCTAGAGTTCCTTTTGGTACCAAGGCCAGATCTTTCATCCTTTGCTCTACACTTAGTACACCCAGCAGGCTCCAGAATTCAAAGAAACCGTTCAGAATTTAAAAGAAAATACCTATACGCTGATAATCTCATGAAACTCAGCAGTGACGTCAAAGAGTTGTGGAAATCAAGATAGAAGCAACCGAGATGATGGCAGACGTCAAATTTACCACTCACAAATGGGCATCTAACATCAAAGGACTAGACAGCATTCATATGCCCAGTCCTGGAAGAGTTCTTGGATACCTCTAGGAAAACCGGCTTGCGACCGAGAAAACCGTTCTGAGCCTACTAGGCAGCGTTTATGATCCCTGGGACTCATATCACCAACACTGGTAGAGGGAAAGTGTCGGAAACTGTTATTATTTTAGCACATTAATTAATGGTTAATTTAGAATGAACATTTGGGGTTGTTATTATTGGGAACATTATTGTTGACAATTGATTGATTGACATTTATTAGCACGTGTGTAGTTTTTTAGTTAGTGTGTGTGTTGTGTTACCGTGGAGAAGTGCGGAGTTCGAGTTTGGTTGTGACGAAGAGACTTTTAAATATACATCTTTATTTCCTTGTGTTCTGTGTTATTTCAATTGGCGTTTGTGAACGTGTGGGGCTTACTAAAAGGATCGAACCCCTTTTCCCACAAAAGCATCTTTACATAATACTGAACAGAAAGTTTGTTCATGTGGGAGATTGGTAAATATCAGACGACTAGATGACGTTCGTCAAGTTCATTCTCTCAGAAAAACGATTTCTGAGCCCTACACTGGAATCGAACCTGCAACCTTCTGATGACCGGTGAGACGCTCTAACCATTGAGCTACCACGACTCAGATGGTGAGCTAGGGTACAGGTTCGTCATGTGTACTGCCTAAGTGGAAGTCACGATATGATAATAATGATGGAAATACTTAATCATTTTTCTGAGAGAACGAGCTAGACGAACTTCCTCTAGTCGTCGGAAAACATTCTTTATTGCGAAGCTTGTGAAGAGAGAAGAGGATGCAATGAAGAAGTTACTTCCAAGATAAAAAGAAAGATTAGATTAAAAGAAAGTCTGCCGAATGTGAGAGTTCCCACAGAGTGCATAGTGTAGAAAAACCAAAAGAATGGACATCCACCAATTCGCTGATGCCAACAACTTGGCCTGTTTTACCGTAACTATCGCACTGGTAGAGACTAACATTGGCGTTGTCAAAGGAATCTTAATGCCAAAATCAAGGATATCGAAGGGCAATACATCCATAGTTCGGTTAGAATGGATCAACGAACATAGGCAGCTAAACAGTTCGGTACAAATGTTTCTTTTCCGCCGAAAGTAACATCCGAAGTAGTTTCCCGACCATTTTTTGTCAACATAACTTTTATAGCTTACTTGTTTATTTTACACTCACTGTGTGATCCCTGAAACCCCAAATTACCAGAATTGAATGGCAAATTCCTGGGCTTTCTCGCCAAGAAACACCCTTCCCGATATCCTGAATTTCTCCTCGATTGTTGATGTCGATATGTATTTAATCACTGCCTTTCTACTATAATGTTAGTTGCATATTTCTGTAAAGGTCTGTAATTATTTGGTCTAAAACAATGGTTCAAGTTTCATTTGCATTTAATTTCTGTCCGAAGCGCTACAGCTTGTCTGATTATCACCATTGCAGAATGTCTCTGATTTTGTCGTTCGCCGTAGTACAGTCTACGGTAACGATAGTGGTCGAGAGTTTACACTACACACCGTTTTACCGAGGTACCAGAATATAAATATCGTTGTAAATACCACTTATCAAGTAATAACAAAAAGGCTGCGAAAACCTTTCGACATTTCTTTAAATGGCGACTAAATGGAAAGCGTGACCGGACCATTTACAGTATGTGTCAAAAAACTCTACCATATTAAGACCTAAGCTCTATTCTTTACACCTCTGCCATTATATTAATTTGTAAAGCGTTAAAACCCAAAACAATGAAAGTTGGAAAGAGTCAAAGGTTTACACGCAACGGGTGAATTAAGGTAATTTACAAGCGTTAACAATACAAAAAGTACGAAAAATTTATTCATATTATATCCAAACCAATAACCATATCTTATCTGACCACATAAGAGAATGTTTATTTTATGAGGTACATCCAAATACGAAGAGTCCAGTATTCTACAAATTTATTTGGTTTCTGGTTGCAAGACATTTAATCAATAAAGTTTAATTAGGCGAATACGGAATTTACGCTTGTGCATAAATATTTGCTTTATTTATTTTCTCAAATATTTTGGGTTTTAATGTGTCATCACCTCAAAGGTAAAATATCACGAATTGTAGATTGGCCTTGGGAACCTCGCCGTTTTTTTTTTGTCAAAACGGGTTTTATCAATAGGTATTTACTTCACTTGGCTCTGAAGATGATCACCACTGAGGCCGTCAAAACGTCAGTCACTTCAACCAATAGTCTTTCTCAAGACTAACCGGGACGATCAACTTCTACAGTAACTAATAGCTATTTAACTGTTCATTAGGTTAATACTTACAGAAATTGTAGCTGTTTTACAGGAAAGAAAAGGTATTCTGGAACGGATTCGATGTCATTATTTGAAAAGTTCCTAGAAGAAGGGAGAACATTTAATAAATAACATAACTGCTATGCTGATGTGTATACTTTTTTCATACCTTTTCACTTCCAAAATCTCCGACAAGTCCCAAAAGAAAATTCTCTGGCGAAAGCAAGTGAATACAGGTCGGGTATATTTTTATGACAACTCAACAACAAACATTAAAAAAGCCCCTTATAATTTTATGATGTTGAAGAGGGTCTGATAGGGTCTCAATCAACATTTCTGAAAGGGGAGGGTAAAAAATAAAAATTGATCCCGTAATAAATTGTATGTCTCTACAACCTCGCCGTAAAATATTTCCACTTAATTGACCCTAAAGCGCCCCTAAAATGCATTTTATTTTATATATTATCTTTGTTGATAAATTATCTGGGTTGTTATTACTAAAGAAGACACGATTTTTTTGAAAAAATACCGTATATTATTGGAGTAATTTTTATCATTAATCATTGTGAGAGGGCCAATTGCCGCTATTTCTCCAAGTCTGATTGCACTCTTGCTGTTGAGTCAGATCGGTGGAAGTTATGCTATTCAAAGAGCTATTAATCTTTAAAATAACAACAACGACGATGAGGTAAATAAAAGTTGAAGGAAAAAAGTGCTTGAATCAAAGATGTTACCTAGAAAAGAGAAAACAAGCCAAACAGCGGTATATAATATGAAGACAGGAGAAGAGAATTAAGATCATGAAAGCGGTGCAAAACCAACTTTTCCATTCAGATATCTTTGAAGAAAGCCAATTAACTCCTTCCTGTCTGTATAGGTCCTCAGTGATCTATGGAAACTTTAGTATTTTGCTCTGGCTAACGCCAGACGACGATATTACTCGTCACGGGTTCTCGATCAGGAAAGAGTTAAAGAAGAAATGCCCATATGGTCTGAGACACGTTAGTCTAAATGTCTGCATGTTTCACTGATATAAAAAGCTCTGAAACTTCGTTTGTCATATTTATTCTTAGTAAAAATATGAAGCCATGTATGTGAGCGGAATCTTCCGAATTTTACACACACGAGTGTCTCAAACTACACGCGAATTTTGCTTTTAACTGACAGAAACGTATTGTCATGAAGTACAGATGCCACTCTTTCTTTTGATGATTTTATACAAGTTCTCCTTTTTTATTTGAATCTGAATTCCTTTTACACGAACGTTTACACGTTCTTGAACTCAAACCTCTGTAAACTCTAACATTGGTTTCGCGCCTCTCCTCGTATTCATAATACTTCTAATATTCTTCTCTACAATTCTGTTTAGTAATTGCTCTTCGTCGCTTATTGCTGCTTACCATCCTTACTACCATGGCAAATCTTTTGCTCAAGGTTTTTTAAAATGTTCATCAAATATATTTTTATTTGGTCTAGATACTTAATTAAGAACAGCAGCGATCATGCAATGTTATCCCAATGCCTAAATATAATATTTAATCATAATATGAAAGTATTGCATTCTTATTTTTTTCATCAGCGTACAGTATGTATTGATTTTATTAGTCTTGAAGTGAACAATGACCATTGGACGACTAGAGAACGTTCGTCAAGCTCGTTATCTCAGAAAAACGATTTCTGAGCCCTAGACGGGAATCGAGCCCGTGACCCTCTGATGTCCCGCGAGACGTTCTAAGCATTAAGCTACCACGACTCAGATGGTGAGGTGGGGTACAGGTTCATCATATGTACTGCCCAAGCGGAAGTCACGATATGATAATAATGACTGAAGTACTTAATGCTGAATACAAATTTAGTTCATGTGGTAGCTTGGTAAACATCACGCGGCCAATAAACGTTCGTCAAGCTCCCACACGAACCAAATTAGTGTTCAGCATTAAGAATGTCCATTGGCTCGTTTTAGCCAGGCGTCTGGGAAGTAGCTAAGTTAATTAAACATTACATAAAGTTACCACAACATTCTCTTTAACGTCTTCTTTTGGTATTCCTCGAAAAATCTAGACTAATCTTGTGAAACTCAACTCTAAGTATTAGTCTCTCCTGCATTTAATTTCAAAAACAATTAGCAAGTTTTAATACGTTATTACAATTTAGTCTCAATTGGTAGTTCAAGAAGATACTACACCTATTGATTGGATGAATATTCTTCAGAACATTGTTCTAAGGAAGTAATCACGTAAAGGCTTAGTGGCCAAATGGTCAAGATGAGCGAAATGAAAATTTACCAATGGCAGTAGTTATTTTAAAAAATTCTTCTTTATAATTATTAGAATTATAAGGAACTTCTCAAGACAAAATAATTCTGTTTACATACACATGTTCAATTTGCACTGAATCCTGCAGATAAAAGCCTGGAATTTTCTTAATAGCATTGCCAGAAAAATCCCTTTAAATAAAATATAAAAATATTAGTTAGTCTCGCATGACACCAAACATCATTAATACGGTCTTGAAAATATAAAGATTTGGAGATTGTTTCATTCAACAATTCTCCGAAAGAAAAACTGTATGAATATACCACTTAAAACCATAACCAGCCGACAATTTTAAAAAGTAAAGTATAAAACATAATGCGAAAATTAACATCTCGAAACGAGAAGACGAGAACAGATGCGGCACAGACTTAACTACGGCTTCTTTTCACTTTTTCATGAAAACTTTAAAAGAATTTTGTTAATCTCAAACGTTTCGCCGGTCAAGGCTTCATCTGAGAGTAAAAATGCAGAATAACATATACGTCCTCCTTATATGCATAGGTATATATTATATATTATTCTGGATTTTTACTCACTGATGAAGCCTTGAGCGGGGAAACGTTTGAGATTAATAACAATCTTTTAAAGTTTGCCCAAAGAAGTTAACGCCTATTTAGTTTATACATATATTCCAGGCATGATAATCAACACTCTCCCTTTATGTGTATACATATGTGTGTGTATATATTTATATATATACATATACATATAATATAAATACAGACAATTGTTTAGCTGTCGCTACTCTGGGTTTCACGCACTCTGGCGATCATATATTGTTTTATAGCTTTTACTTAGGTGATAAGAATGAAACATTAACCGAAAAATGTCATTCTGGAACATGATATTCAAGACATAAAAAGAACGGACACAGTGATCGTGGTAATACTTCAACTCTATTTCAGGATTATTCTCAAACCAAAATAAATTACAAAACATGTTGAGCTCTCCCTCTCCCTCTCTCTCTCTCTTTCTCTCTCTTTCTCTCTCTCTCTCTCTCTCTCTCTCTCTCTCTCTCTCTCTATATATATATATATATATATATATATATAGAACATATATACATATATATATATATATATATATATATATATATATAACTCGACTTCGTGATAAGTTTTTATCGTTGTGACAAAAACTA
>JBAHVQ010000158.1:40470-55533 GCA_036872915.1 Nanipora kamurai
CGAGATATTGTGCAAGTTAAACGAATGTCGGTTAAAAAGTTTTCCAACAAACGGAAATTTGATGGCCCTAGCACATCTAGCGGCAAACGTTTTTATAGCGACTCCTATCAATCTAGTTCTTTAAACTTCAAGCGCCGGTCAGACCCGTTTCGACCTCTTCAACCTGATATCTGAATTTCTGACAAAACAGTTTTCTCCTAAAACCCGTCAAAGTTGGAATTACGCTCGAGATAAACCTGACGGGGTCACTGAAACGGTGACAATTAAAATTACAGGCCATAGTCGTATGTGGGGTGATATTGATTTGTGTTTAACACTTACAGGCCACCGTACAATTCTGATTACCACACTTCAAAATATCTTCAACCTCAGTTAGATTGAACTCTTTCACCAACTGCTCAAAGTTATGTTGTCTTCTTATTGTCGCTATTTTAACCCACTAACTTTCTGCTTTCTTCAAATCGTCTCTGCTCGGCCCCCCTCTTTCCAACTTCATCCTCTTTATTGCACGCCTTCAAACAACTAGTGAAGCGCAGCACTCGGGCTGTTACCCTAATAACCTTTGTTAGGTTGCCAAATTTGCCGAGATCAATGAATTGAGCAACACTGTAACTGTTCGGTAATCCTACTACCAGGGTGGTGGTAGATTTTTCTTTCTTCTTCGCTTTCCGGAGTGTTGATATTCCCTTCCGTTTTGGGCCATTCACATTCTTGCTGAGAAAGCCACAAGGGGCCATGCCATCACAATTTTTCACTCTTGAGATACGAACCCAATACCCTGTGGGACCCAATATCTGCTCGGTTATCGAGGCCCAGGCAATGTCTCCAATCATCCTTGTTGGTTAATCTTTATTTCCGTAACTCGGAGGCGAACAAATTGTTTCCACTCCCCCTGTTTTTACCCAACATTTAAACCCATCCAATTTAAGGTGGTTTTTCAAAGCCTTCTTTACTGTGTCCATGAGCTGAGCTAATATTCTCGCTGACATGAGTTCTAGTCTTGGGATGGACAGCGCCTTCAAAGGTGCTACTCAAGATCTTGAAGTTAATAGCATTGGATACACTTCCTGTTTCGTATAATACACTAAGTATATTACTGTGCAATAGCCTTTGGCACTCGCATCACCAAACCCATCCAAAACACTCTTTACAATTTCTTGCTTTGGGGCCTTATAAATGCACCTACCGATGACAATTTTCTCAATTTCTGACAAACCCTTTATCCAATCATCCCACTTCTGTTTGGCCCTTCCTTCAAGATTAGTATCCCAATCAAGTTTCTCGTGACATAACTCTTGAAACAACATTTTCATTCAGATAATTAAGGGACTAATTATCCCTAAGGGGTCAAACAAGCTCGCTATGAACCTAAGTAGGTTTCGTTTAGTTACTGGAGTCTTTCTGGCCGTGTCTACAAGTCTTTCGAAATTAAATATCAGGTTATCATTCTCGCAATCCCACAAGATTCCTAAAACCTTCTGGTCACCACTATTTAACTTGCACCCAAGCGCAAGTGTTTGCTTGGCATAGCTGCTGTCTTCGGCATCCACTGTGATGGTTTCCGCACTGGCAACCCTCTCTTTCTTTGCAATTTGATCCCTTAACGCTTTGTCATTTGTCAACCATTTTCTGAGTTTAAACCCTCCACTCGCCATTCTTTCCTTTGACTTCTCATATAGCAGATACGCCTCATCCGTGTTGTCCTCACCCATCACTAAATCATCAACATAAAAGCTCTCCAACATCTTACAAACTCGGGGTCCTTAGTCTTATATTTTGAAATGTGATATCGCAACATAGCGTTTAACAGAAAAGGAGACACATTCAATCTGAATACTACATGGCAAAACCCATAAGGCACAATCTTACTGCTCAGGTCCTGAGGGTCTTCAACCCACAAGAATCGAAGACAATCTCGGTCAGCTTTGTCTACTTCGATATTCAAGAATGCCTTTTCAATGTGTCCGACTAGGGCGACCCTTTTTCCCCTGAACCTTGATAAGATACCAAATAATAGGTGATTGAGGGATGGCCCTTTGAGCAAACAGTCATTCAGGGACGTACCACCTTTGTTCTCTCTTGCTGAAGCATCATAGACAACTCTTAACTTTGTCGTTGTCGCTTCCTTTCTAATTACTGCTAGATGAGGAATATAGTGAACCCTTCCCTGTTCTTCCTGCTCTATAACCTTCTCTACTACACCGGAGCTCAACTGTTCCCTTATTACTGCACAATACTCTTGTAATATTCCAGGTTCTTTCCTAAGCTTCCTAATTTGGGACTTCATGCATGATAAACTAGCTCGTAGTTATCTGGTAATGTTTCGTGACCTCTCCATGGGAGCCTCACTGAATATCTGCTTCCGTTGAATTCTATTCCATCAACAAATTCTTCATATACTTCATCACTATCAGTAATTCCCAAAGTTTCAAGATCCCGCATCTTCCAAACATTTTCATCCAATCTCTCGCTCAATTTCCAAACTCCCTGCTCCCACAAGATGCACTTGAACTTCCTGTCTATCTGCGAGATCCTGACTGCATTTTAATGGTCCGGAAACTACCCAGCCCAACTCTGTCTCAATGGCTACTGTTTCGTCTATGCCGCCACACAAGATGTTTCCTGTCTGTAAATGCTACAAATAATCCACCCCTATCACTAAATCTATCTCTAATCGCTCCTCATCTCGACAAACGTCAGAAAGCCACAGTTTTGCCAAATGTGGATAATCCTTGCATGCTATTTCCATGTGTTTGTTATGAATCCGCAAAATCTCTGGAACAGCAAAAGCTTCAATACTCCTAATCTTGCCTCCCCCACAGGAGTTACGTCTACCTTTACTACATCACAGAGATTAGACCCTACCGCCTTCTGGCCGAACGTGTTGACTGCCAACCACTTGCTCCTGCAAACTGGCAATCCTAGCGATTTTACGGCACGCACACTGATAAATTACTTATGACTAGCTGTATCAAATAAAACACATACTTTTACATTATTCTTACCTAAAACCTGAGCTTGGGCAGTTTGTAAAGCTACTCTAGTACTCGTTTCAACATGCAAATTATGACTAGTGGACAATTCCACTGGCAGAGTGCTATCAGTGGGCCCTTTCTCCTTATCGGCATTACACAGGGACGAATGATGTTTACCCTTACAGTTTTACACTCCCTAGCTAAATGCCCCTTATTTAAACAGTTAAAACATCTACCGTATCTACTCAAAAGTTTCTCACGTTACTTGATGTCTTTGATCTTCGAGCAGTCTTCATGGCGATGTGCATTCATACAGAAAGCGCAATTAGGCTGTTTCCCAGCATACATTGTCGACCACGGTAATCTGTTGTTTCGATCCCTTTGGCGTTTGTCTCGCTTTGACCTTTTACTGTATTCTTCTCTTAGGTCAGCTTCTTCTCCAAGAGCGTCCAAAAATTGTTTCATATCCCAGCTGTGGTGATCTTTTCCTCTTGTAATCATCAACTGAAGAGATTCTGGGAGTTTCTCTAACAGCGAAGGAACAACGAAGGTCGAATAGGTCGCCTGAGTGACCTCCAGTGCTTCTAGTGCTCTGTACTTGCTCTTGACGAAGTCGTACAATGTACGAATTTGGGTTGGGTCTCTTTCGTGATACACAGGCTCTACGTTTAGAAGATTGTTTACGTGGGCCCTCTGGATTGCTGGCTTCTTCCCGTACCGTTTTTTTAAATAGCCTATTGCCGCCTGATAGTTTCCCGAAGTGAGAGCAAAGCCTGGGATTGTAGACCGCCCCGGTTCTATCAACAAGCCCCGTAGGTACGAGAACTTGTCGACATCAGCCAAGCTTTCATTCTTGTGTATGGCGCTTTCAAACGAGTCCCAGAACTCTTACCATTCATTGATTTTTCCAGAGAATTTCCGTACCTCTAGCCAAGGTAATCTTGCTCGCACTGTAGGACTCAGTGTTGTCGAAACAGATGAAGTGCTTGCTTCATGCGGGTTGCCTTCTGGTTTGTTGATTTTCCTACTGAGTGTTTCTTCTATTGTCCAAATTATATTCTGAATGTCTGCTTGTACGCTTTCTGACTCTTCGATCTTCGTCTTCATAGTTGGCAATCATTTCGCTCGTTTCTCCAATATATCTCTTCACAAAGGCTCGATGGCCTCCCCGTACCTTTCTCTTCTTACTAATATCACTTATCTTTCTTGTTTCTCTATCGAGAACGTGAGATCCGGCTTGTAGGACCAGGTTTTGCGAAGGTTTCCCACAAATGGTCTAGAAAACCTTGCAGATTCTGGTTCAACACACTGGGGACTGTCTCTATCGATTTTTCTGTCTTTATTTCCTGCTTGTGATCGTTACAACATGTCTAGCGTGTTCATTTATACTTAATTAACCGTGTCCTAATTAACTACATACAAATCAATTTCCTTTACCTTCTTGAAAGTTTGCGTGTCTTGCCTCTGGCTACGCCACAATCAACCACACCTAATTACACAAATAACTATAATCCCAACAGTGTTCGTTTTATGATTAATAAGTAACTACTAATTCGTCTTACCTATACCCGTATGTGCGCCCTGCATCACATATTTTCCAGTGCTAACCTTCACGCAGTCAAAACACCTAAAGGGTTCTATTTCTCAACAAAGCGTTTAGATAAAAAGTCCCCAAACCTTCAGTTTAGGGTGGAAAATTGAATAGATTTTTGAGCAATATCATGATAAAGCGCTTTTCAAAAAGAACGTGGAATACTTCTGTTTTGTGGTTTTACACATTTTGTTTGCATAACTTACGTGCAACACCTAAGCAACTCGGTCATTTAGTAGTATTCAATAAAACATGCTTATGTTCTATTCGTTAGAGCTTAGGCCAAAGAGACAAGACTAAAACCAGAACTTAATCATGGCACTAAGGTGTCCCAATAGCTCACATTTTTCTATTAATAGAAAATACTCACTCAGTATTTATATTTATGTTTATTTTTGATACTGAATTTGCTGCCACATACGACAATTTTTCCTGATCATTCAAGTTTACATCAGTGTTAATTTAGTATTCTGCAAGAAAATAAACATGCATCGGGTAATGTGTTCAGTTTTCTTCAGTCAGCTGGGGCTCGTCTGTTTTTCACTTCACGCAACTATTCTGGTCAATATGAAATGTTTGAATAAAGTTGTTCTGACTTTGCCTTGCTTCGTGTTGACTAACCCTAACCCTAAGATTGGGACATATACTCCCCACCATTGTTGCTTCTAATAGCTCGCACTCGGAAACCAGTTTGATTTTCCACCATACTCATATACTCCTTAAACTTTGACAACACTTCAGACTTGCTCTTGATAAAGCACCCCGTCACATATCTTGAATAATCATCAAAAGTTAGTACATATTTGCTTCTGCCAATAGAATCAACACTCGTTGGCCCACAAAGGTTGCTGTGTATTAATTCAAGAGGTTGACTCGTTTTCTTTTTACTTCTCTTTGGAAAAGGGATTCTGTGCATCTTTCGTTTAGCACATGCTTCACATTCTCTGTCAACTTTACCACTAGAGCAGTTCATACCTTCAAGTTCGTTTTGGATCAATTGATTAATATAAGTATAATTCAAAGTGACCAAACCTGCAATACCATTGTTCCAATGATAGTGATGTATTTGCAACATGAGC
This sequence comes from Nanipora kamurai, assembly GCA_036872915.1. Lineage (NCBI taxonomy): Eukaryota > Metazoa > Cnidaria > Anthozoa > Scleralcyonacea > Helioporidae > Nanipora > Nanipora kamurai. Next base: position 46,116 of record JBAHVQ010000158.1, read on the forward strand.
TTGCTATCAATGTGTCCCATGTTGACCTTCCTTTTGTCCTTTACTACGCTACACTTTTCTTCATCAAATAGGACTTCAGCTCACATTTTTATCATAGCCGACACTGATAACAAGTTCTTTGAGATTTCTGAAACATACAATACTTCATTCAATGCTAGTCCGACCTTTCCTTCTCCATATGCTTCAATAACTCTGTTATCACCAAGGTAGATTTTCGAGGGCTGCTTGTATTCAATGTAACCGACAATCAAATCTTTCTGAAATGTCACATGCTTTGTATCACCGCTATCAATATACCAATGATTATCTTGCTGGATGCTGTCATCTACTATATTCGAATGACCTTCTTTTCAGTTGAGTGGACAATTCTTGACAATGCCTTTTGGCATTTGTAGTATTTCGGACCTTGATTATTCACCCTCGAATTATTTCCTTGATTTTGTCCACCACGTCATTGATTTCTCCCTCTGAGTATTGGATTGCCTTTGTTTGAAAACGGTGCTTCGTTCCCTCCAAAACCAGAATTGCATTTGTCTTCTTTTTCCACTCACTTCTTATATTCTTCAATCAAAACACCTTTGACATTATCCCAGTTCAACTCTTCCACTTTCGTAGTGTTTAAACTGCAGAGGAAGTTATGACTCAACATGACTCCAACAGACTTCCTAAGACTACGGTTGCAAACTTTTGTGGAGTAATTTCCTCTTTTAACTCTCGTAATTGCTAAGCCAGCAAAGTCATGAACGTCAGATGGTTCATAATATCAGCTCCTTCATTATTGTGGTGCAAAACCTGCGGTTAAGTTGAACGACTTGTGGAATCAAAATTTCCCACATGGCGTGAGGATCAGTCGTTGAGGAAATGTGCACTTGCAGACTTTTGTCAGCACTTAGGGCGATTAAAGAATAAGCTTTGTCTGAATGAAGACGGCACGAATTTCGCACTGCTGGTGTTGCAATTTCAGCAGAAGCCGTTTCTGTTCCTTCGGGAAATCCGCATAAACTACATTCCATTGACACCAGTTGGATGTTATATTTCCACAACTGGTAAATCTTTCCATTCAGGCGCTCAATTTTCGTGATCTCGAACAGCTTGGCTAGCCACACATTACGCTTCAGTTATCGGAAACTTCAAAACAGACAGTACATACCCAACATTTTTATGCAGTTTCTGAGGCTCCTGGCCTCCTGGGCCCATAACCTGATCAAAACTATCATGTCACATTGTTTGTTTCTTTGGTAAAACAACCTTTTATTATAACAAGAATATACACCAGTACACTCTGGCACTCAAGGACAACAACAGAGAAGAATAGAAAAGGAACCCCCTGCAGAGCCTGTTATGTGATCCTACTTACCAAATCATTATTTGCATTACATAAGTATTATTAAACAATCACAGCTTTCAATCAAGCTACAGTTGAACCTCTATTAAGCGGCCCTCCATTAAGCGGCCACATACCGAAGTGCCGAAATTTTTGTAATACAAATACTATTAACTATCCCTCTATTAAACGGCCACCTCTATTAAGCGGCTGCGGCCACCCAAAGAGCAGACTTAAATGATGTTTTATATCAGTTTTTACCTCTATTAAGCGGCCAGGCTGCAGGATTTATTTGGCGCAACACCTTGTCAAGAGAGCCGCAAATAAAAGTCGAGCTAATTAGCTTTATTTGTAATAACACATGCCACTTTACACCTCAAAAGCATTGTCAGTAGAAAAGTGTCATGTCAGTGTTTGGCAGCATAGAAATGCGAACTATCATTTCCTGCTATTATTTCACATCAAATCCCTCCTTTTTTAAGCTTTTCCTTTAGCTAATTGATTGAAAATTCATCTCCTGTAAAATGAAATTCGCATGGAATTTCCAACCCATAGCCTCCACCTCTATTTACTCGCTTGCCTTTGATCACTGCTTTACCACAGTTTGTCGCTCGTTTAAGAAACTTTGTCAGCCAGATTGCCATTAATTTTGGAACATGTCCAATGACTTCAATATCATCCCTCGTCTCATTCGGGTGCGAGCATCGTTTTTCGGTAGCCAACTCATGACGTCGCATTTCACGTTGACCAGATCCAAGTCTATTTTCTCCACTTTTGTGCAAGCTTTTGCATAGAGCTGCCACAGTGTTAGTGTCCTCTTTATTGCTTGCCAGCCAGATATCCATGTATGCATGATAGCCTCTGATAAACGAAACTACTTTAAATGTTTGCTTGGAGGACATTTTTCTGCTTTTGGCTTGCTAGCTGTAGAACAATTCCGTTTATAACCTGATAATGCACGTGCTGCACAACTGCAGCATTCCTGAACTGTTGGCAATCGAAATGTATGTGTAAACGGAAATGAATTTTAAAGCACGATTGATAGTCAAATTTCTACAGACACCAAGAAAGCGCTTTCAATGTAACAATGTAAGATATTCGATTGGAAATGGCTGAGCTGACGAATACCACATTTTGTCAAACGTGTGGCAGTGAAACAAATTACAAATGTTTAAATTGCCAAGAAACTGTATGTAACAGGTCAGCTAACTGTTCTATTGCTGCTAGTGAGGAGAGCCTGGTTGGAAAGCTGGCTTAAGTGTGTCCTTCTGTCATTCTTGCAAAGATGCAACCGAGAACTTGAAAAAACAGGCAGCATCACTAGCTGGTGTTAAAACAAAGACCAGAACCGGGCAAAGTAACAGCCATCCACCGAAAAGCTACTTGAGCTTTTCGACCAAGCAGAAATGTCTTGACCTGTCTGAAAAAGTTGCAGTGATCTAATATGCTCAAGACCATCCTTGTCTCGGAGCCCGAAAGATAGCAGAACACTTATCCAAACGATAATAAAAAACACAGAATCTGTACTTACTTTGTATGAAAGCAGCGTTGAATGAAGTCAGCAAAAGCAAAATTCTCCAATGTGAACGAAGCCTTGTGGAAATGGTATGTCATGTGTAGAAACTCTAATATACCGGTTTCCGGACCAATGCTTCAAGAAGAGGCCCTTATAATAGCAGAAAGGGTAGAAACTAAAAGTTTTACCGCATCAAATGGTTGGCTGCAAAAATTCAAGAAACAGCATAACATATGCAATATGACTGTAGCAGGCGAAGAGGGACGTGTGAATCCAGAAACAGTTGAAAGCTGGAATGAAATCATCAGAGGATGGAAGAGAGATGTGTGGAACATGGACGAAACTGGAAGCTTTTGGCATGGTCTTCCCGAGAAGACTCTCAGCGACAGAGGGAAAAGGTGCAGTGGCAGCAAAAATGCGAAGCAACACAATACATGGGCATTTTTTGTTAATGCTGCAGGCGAAAAGGAAGATCCAATCGTAATCGGAAAGTCGGCAAAACCGCGATGCTTCAAGCATTTAAAGGACACAATGCACCCACGTAAATGCAACTATTTTTCAAATGCTAAAGCCTGGATGAACACGGGTATCATGACCGAAGTGTTGTCAAAACTCAATCGTCGACTGAAGCGCAAGAACAGACGTATTTTGTTGTTTATGTATAATGCCCCTTGTCATCCAGAAAGTATGAAGGACAGCTTTTCGAACATAAAAGTTGTGTTTTTGCCTAAGAATACCGCATCCAAGACACAGCCACTGGATGCAGGTATCGTTGCTAACTGGAAAGTTAAGTATAAAAAGCGATTGCTTTGCTATGTATGTGGTCAAGTTGACAGATCCAAGAGTGCAAGCGACATTGTGAAATCAGTCAATCGTCTTATGTCTATCGAATGGGGAAGACAAGCGTGGGATGAAGTGTCCTCTGACACAATCCAAAGATGCTTCAAGAAGACAGGACTGTATCCAGAAGAAATTGCTATCGAAGACGATCCCTTCGAAGGAGACGAATTGCAAGATCTTCAGGAACTGCTGAACAAAATCGAAGTGCCTTGTAGTGCAGAAGAATATATGTCGATCGAAGATGATCTTGAAGTTTGTTCTGGTTACGTAGACACTTCTGACCCGAACTGGAGGGACCTTGTTCACGATGAATTGATTGGAGATAATATGAGTGATTTTACCACTAATTCAGATACAGCCAGCTCAGTGAGCGATGACGAATACAACGGAGATTTACAAAAACCTGAAATTAATTTAACGGAAGCGTTTGAGCATGCTGAGCATCAGCGACATTTTGGACTTTATAACGGATATGAGGAACTAGCTCTATCAATATCTAAAACAAATTATTTGCTCTGCATGCTTAAGCTTGATGCACCGCAGCGACAAATGCAAATAGAGAACTATTTCAAGCCTGCAGTCGATGCTGCTAAGGGCAAACGTATATGAATCGAAGACGTTTCAATTTTGAAATTTTTGCGTTAAGTTAATCTTTTGGTTACTGCTTTGTTTCCTTCTCGTTGGAAATTCTTTGTTACCTACTGCCCGATATTTCTGAAGACTATTCGCTATTGTATTCTGTGATTCGTAATTAAAAATAGACATTTGTCTACACCCAGAGTTGATTATTTGCGTACCTCTATTTAGCGGCCACCTCTGTTAAGTGGCCGCTTAATAGAGGTTCAAATGTATCTGCATATGATTAGCAGCCTTTTTGAAAAACCATTTGCACTGATTTTATAGATTTACAATTTTGCAGTCAAAAATAAGACATTAAATAAATTTGACTATTTTTCCTTTAATTAACTTTTTCACATAGAAGTTCGCGAGTCCATGTTTTAGACAATGAATCAAAGGTGTGGACACATCTTTGGAATATCGTAATTGATATTTGCTGGATTTTGTCCGTAAACCAAAGTTGTTGTGAAGGCAATTGAAAAGACACCACAATCACTGCCATTATGTTGTTGAACGGGCACCTGGGGATACCACCCCTGAATGTTGGCCCTTTTAAGTTTTCTGCCAACTGCAGTACCTCCTGTGTTATAGGAGGTGCCAAGCTGTTTACTAAGTTAACATAGCCAGGGAGACTGTTTATGGATGTCATACACACCCAGTGATTATTGTTAATGTGAACTATCTGAATAAATGGTCCAGACATGATGTCAAATTGCCTGACTGGGCCTAGAGTTGGTCTTTGAAATCCTTGTATTTAAATCCTTGTATTTATCCTTGTGAGCCTCATGTATAATAACACGGTCAGACCATACTCATAGTTCACAAGTTTCCCAACAGATGCATACTTGTTGGAGGGTGGCCTATTACTGTGATGAACAGTTCTTACATTTTACCCCGGTGGAGCTGGAGCTACCAGTACACGTAACTTTAGTTGTGACATTAGGGTTAACAGTGGGTGTAGCTTTTGAAGTGGCTGGAGACATTCCCTACAGAACAGATTGGACACAGCTAAGATTTACTGTTGTCTAGCATGTGCTTTCGCAGGAGACAGGTGAGATGGAAAAATTTCCCGTTGTTGCACTTTACAAGCTTGTCCTTGCTATCTCCCTCCTCTCCTGAACTGTGGTAAGATCCTACAGTTAAGGCAGTACCATGTTTTTGGAATAGCAGTGATACCCAGACATGACATGTGGAATTCTCCTATTGCACAATCAGGGTTGCAGCATTTAAAAACATCCTCCTCACTTTCCTGTCTGCAGTAACAACACACAGCATCTATTTGTGACTTGTTGAGATTGATGTTTCCCCGCCTGGTATACCATCTACCAAGTACCTCTGGTAAGACAAATATCCTCCAGAATTTCTCAAGTTTTGGTAAAACAGCATTCGAGTGGTCAATATCAGGAGTAATCCTTTGATGAACAAGACCCATTTGATTGTTTTGTCCAACTGCACAAACTGCAAAATCACAGTAGTTGAGATTTGTTGTGAAAAGTTGTTGTTGCACTTGATAATAATATTGATGGTTTTTTCAGTAGCTGGATTTATTGCTCCTTTTAAGGCATAATGATGGGTGTTTAACATAGGCATCCAAATCAACATTCTCAATGCAGAAGGGACACTTGATCTCCCTGCACCCTACCCCACAGCAATCACAACAACATAAATCAGGAGTGGCATGCATCCCTAGATGATCCTTATTTATGAAAGTGCCACATTTTAACTTTATAATTGATGTTTTGTTTTCATAAATTGTTCATGTGCATGGATTGCACCTGCTTCGTGTTTACATCTGTGTAGTCTTGTCTTATTTGTAATCTTTTTTCAGTTCTGGATAGAAAACACCTTATATCAGGGAGTGAAGGGTCGGTTGAAGCAGCAGCCTTACTCTGGGATGCTCCAATCCTTCCTGCTCTATTTTTTTAAAACTTATTACTCTTAGCTTGTTTTGTATTGTCACATTGAATTTGGCCAATTTGTTCTTTTGTTATTTCTATCTTGATGTTTTGGCAGACTTTCAGTAAGTCACTGTAAGGTAAATCTAGGTATTTTTTGTCAAAAAGATCCATTACTGTTGCTATTTTACAACTTGGCAGCACACAGCTTTCAGAATAAGGAGAGATAAGTGAAAGTGTTGCTGGCTTTAACTTACATTCGCTGAGTTGAGACCACAACTTCTCCATTTCCGGTTCAGCGCCCAGTGCACAGGCACGTCAAATTTCCCGCAGGTTTTTCACCCGAGTTTGTTGGAATTTCTGGCGTTTCAGATAACTTGTTGATACATGCATCAAGGCCAGCTTTAACTTTTTTGGCCGACTTGAAGTTAATGTCCCTGACTCTAGCATACTGTTGTCGTTCGTGAAGCATGGTAGGATCCATGAGGATTCATTTGAGTACAGGAAAGCTTTCGGTTCACCTTCGCCCATGCTTCAAGGCAGAGCAGAACGCTTGCAATATGCGAGCAAGATTCAGCTAATCCTGCCTTGCACCCCAACCAGTGAGCGCAGTTAATGGTGCCATCCTTTTCAGTAATGATACAAATTGAAATAAATGCATCATTCATGTGCTGAAAATATCGCACCTTAGCCAAACAACAAATTTGTCAGCAACTGCGTGTCTTTGTACGTTTTTTTATAAATCCAGAGACCCTTTGATTGTATGCCTCGAGACTTCTGAAGGCTTTGAATTGCTGCCGAGTGTAGAAACTAGTTTCCAAAACTAGATAGCATACTAAATCAGTTGATTCGACAGGAGGTAGGCAGTCCGGCTCGAAGCGTTTCCCTTCCATCAGAACAGGAGTGATTCCTATCGTTGATATTTCCTGCAAATAAAACTGACTAACTTTCCCTTCTAACTTCTTAGCATATCAAGAAAGGGGAATTGATAATTCTGTGTCAGTATCAGTTCAAGAAAAGAACGAATTTTGGTCAGAGCTCATTTTAAATTTAGCTGTCACAGGATTTGTTTACATAATTCGCATATGCTACACGTGGGTAGATGTGCACCAACATGGCGGCCGATTATTCTTTGACGTCACATGAATACCGTCTATACTATCGAATTTTAATAACCTAAACTTAATTTATAATTGTGCTACGGTTAAAGATTTTATTTGTTCTTCTGTAATATATATACACTGTACAACAATTTTGTTAATATTTTTTACAAATATTCCAAATGGTTTTCTGAACTGTTCGGGGGAATGTCATCAGATGGGCAAAGAAAAGAAAGCATTCCATTCAGAAAATGGTATGGGAACCTCAGTGGTTCCATCAAATGTGTATTTTCTTATTCTGACAGCTACTGCCACACAGTCATCAACTGATCACATTTTTGATAGTCTGCATATACCAATGAAGAAAGTGTATACTGTTAAAAGAAGTCCAAACCATAACAATATGCCTCCTGAAATGCTTCAAAACGGACCTACAACTGAACGGACACTCACCTATTACCAAACCCGAAAGCACTGTGGGTTAATATTTTGGTTATTTGAAATTCATCTGGGGACAATCTAAGGCCCGTTTACACTACAATCATTTTTGGTGCGGCACTCTTAAATGATGGTACGCGGGCTGTTTTCTTATAAAGTTCGGCATCGTTTACACTACAAAACTCAGCGGGCCCATTAATCTCCGAAAGGCACTCTTGATCACGAAAATGGCCCGCCTAAGACATGCGCCCTTAAGCAAACCTCAGCGGGCTTTTTTAAACACGGCGAATGTTATCAACAATTCGGCAATTCCTTGGTACTTTCACATAAGAAAACGACACTCACAGCGCACACAATCAGTTATTGTTAACCACTTACGTGGCAGAGAATGTCGTAAAATAAAGAGTAGAAGAGAATTCATTAACACTGTTTTAGCAGTGTTTTTTCACCGAAGAGACAGAACATTGTGGATGCAACCACGATCCCAGGTCTAGTTTGAGATGGTAGACGAGTTGTGGTATGATAACTTCAGAGTTACGAAAGGAACTTTTGTATATATTTCATCAAAATACACGTTTGCATGAAGCAGTCTTGGCAAAGCGACGTTTGGCAATTACCCTGTATTATTTGGCATCTAGAGTACCGCACAATTGGCAACTTATTTGGAGTTTCAAGGTCGTTCGTTTGCAACACTATAGCGAAGAGGTTTCCCATGGTCATTAGCTTTCCAAATGGCGATGACTTATTAAAAGTCATTCAAGGTTATGAAGCAACGTGGGGCTTTCCTATGTGTGCTGGTGCAATAGACGGTACTACCTAAAAGTGTTGACTACCTTATAAGAAACAAGGGTATTCGCATAAACTGTTTTGCAAAAATTATAATAATCACAAACATGCATATAGACAAATATAAGGTGGTTATAACTTTGCAATAAAGTAATTTCATTCTTCAAAATGACAGATTTTTGTTTATTTAGACTATAATTATCATATGTAGTTAATTGAATGAGAGTACTAAGCCTTAATTTCAAAGATTTAGCCACCCTCTATTTATACAGTATGTCTGTATTTTATGTTTGTATTTGTAATAATTTTTGCAAAATGCTGTAATTTAGTAGTAATTAGCAATATGTGTATTTCATGGATTAAGTGCTCAAACTCTAACATCAGATTATAATTTAATCGTTGTGTTTTGAGGGTGACCAAAAGTTTCACTCTGTACAATGTAAAGAAAAGGAGATCAGCTATTTTTTATTATGAACATAACACTATTTGATACTTATACAATATATTGTTTTGCATTCCTTAGCTGCCATCATTGTATACAGTCGCTCTTGTATCTGGGACTGCTTAAAACAATGTTAACAAATATCAAATTTAAACCTTCTATTTGATACTTTTATTGATAAGCATCAGTTGATCTAAAGCAGTGCTTGATTGTTTTTCTCTGTGCTATGCAAATTGTTGGGTTGGTGAAATGCTCTGATAGAATAATGTACGTGATAGGCCAGCCAAATCTTGCACAGAAAGAAATGATAAAGTACATTTATAATAAATAAACTGTCAATAGTTAGTTGCATTGTAATAGTGCTAGTTGAAATTGAATTTACATTGATGAGAAGAGGGTGATGCAGTTCCTTTAAATACTGTACAAGTTAATTGCAACTCAAGCTACAAAAATAAATGA
>JBAHVQ010000158.1:86441-98880 GCA_036872915.1 Nanipora kamurai
TAATATTTTTTAACTTATGTAAATACATGATAATTAAGGTTGTCCTTCTTCATGTATATTCATTAAAAACCCAGTATCATTATTATTATTATTATATATACGGAGGTATTTACCGCTTCAGCCCAGAATTCGTTGGGCATCTGCGCATGAGATAACACAGATCGGGTTGACTCTATGATCGTACAATTCATTTTTTCCGATACACCGTTTTACGCCGGGTTGAAGACTCGAATTCCTTTGAAGAATACTCTCCATTATCAGAACGTAAAATCTTGATTGGTATTCCTGTAACGTTCATAGCATAAGTGTGAAACTCTTTGAACTCTTCTAGGACTTCGTTCTTGCTCTTCATAAAATATACAAATGTGTTTCGTGCGTAGTCAATGAAAGATACGTAATATCGTGATCCACCGCAGAGAAGATACCGGCATCGGGCCACAAACGTCACTATGGACAAGTTCGAATGGTTCACTGGCACGGTAATTGGCAGTCTTCGGATAAGCACAGCGATGTTGCTTCCCTTATTCTTACTTGTATTGCTTACACCATCCATTCCGCTTACCAGATTCCCTTCAATAAGTTTGTTCACGTTGCCCATTCCCAGATGGCCAAATCTACAGTGCCACAAGTACCGGTCTGTATCAGGTTGTTGTTTTGCAACGTTCACATGCTCTCTCACAATCTTCAGGATATACAACTTTCCTTCGATCTCTCCCATCGCTAAGATCTTTGAATTCCGAGAAATTTTGCATCTATTCTCTTTGAAGGTAACAGTTGCACCACGATTCGCCATTGCATGAACTGACAGCAAGTCCTTTTCTAACTCTGGTAGGCACAATACTTCTTGCAATGATATATTCTGAGTGTGGTCACCTAAATCAGCTTCCACATGGTAGGTTCCTTTTCCATAAGCAAGGATTGATCTATTGTCATCCAAATTCACAGCACATGGTTTCTTGAATTTTACATAGTTGGTCAGATGATTTCTTTCAAATTTCATACAGGTATGTTGTGTTGCCCCCGAGTCGATGGTCCATCCACATCTATCTTCATCAATAGATGTATACAATGCTTCTTCCTCAGTATTGTTTTGGTCATTTTCCCCCTCAGCACGACAAGCAGTTCGTTTACCTTTGCCTTGATTACCACCTTGATTACCACCTTGTTGTGCATTGTCTTTTCGTTTGGGACAGTCTCGAGCAAAGTGTCCTTTTTCTTTACAGTGAAGACAAGTTCCTTGAAATTTACAACCAAATTTTCCTTCGTTTCCTTTATTCCGCTCTCCTGATCCATTCTGTCTTCCCTTGTTTATACGTTGAGCAGAATATGCATCTTCACACTTCATTGAATCTGAGATTCTATCAGCATCAATCAACAACATAGCTTTCACTTTTTCAAAAGTGACTTTCTCCTCTCCAACAACATCTAACGCCGTAATGGGTGGTATGAATTCATCCGGTAAACTTGCAAGCAAAGTCATAGCTAGTTCTCTGTCATCAATATTTGCACCCATTTCCTTTAGTTGGTCATGAACGAATTTCGAGTGGTTTATGTGTCCGAGCATATTTCCGCCACTTTGAAATTTACTTGAATAATACTTTTGGCATAGTCTCACTATCCGAGATATTGAGATTCGAGCGAATTGGTTCTTCAGGGCATCTCAGGCCCCCTTAGTAGTAGTAGTGTTCCTTACATGAATTTGTTGATATGGCTCTACACCCAAACAAATGTAAGTCCAGGCCTTTTTCGAAGCAGAATTAAATTCTCGCTTTACCTGTGCAGACGTGTCTTTGGCAGGAACTTCCACTGTACCATCCATATGCCCAAATAAATCTAAGCTTTCAAGGTACTGTATAATCTCATGTTAAATGTCCAATCGCGATAGTTTTCTCCATTTAACTTCAATATCTTAAAGTGCGTTGTCAACGCCATTTTCGCCATTTCGAATACGTCCAAGTTACGCTAAGTCAATGTCCTGGGCCCATAACCTGTTAATATTTGTATTATTCGCGTAATCTTTATTAGTGCAGGTAACATTGTTGGTTAGTTTCATGCAGAGGAAAATAATATGAATGTTTCGTGTTCGTAAGATATGTCCAAGAGAGAACATACATAACCAAACATTGTACTTCATGTAATCCCAATTATAGTTTACATTATGTAATCCTTGAATGTCAACACTTATCTGTTTCAAGCTTCCCAGAACAGAAATTTACTGGTACAAATGGCTGGAAATTGAATATACTGAAATATACATTTCAAAATTTCATGGGGTGCATGCCCCCACACCCCCCTAGGAAGGCACGTCTTTGGCACACATTGAATTTGACAATTGAGTTTCCACACTCTGGTATTCACAGTAACTGCACTCACAAAGATGTCTTTGTCTCAAGGATTTCTGGAAATAATAAGTTATTATGTGTCCCTAGCTCATTACTCCATAATCTTAAAAGCTGTTCTTCAAGCTTTAGTGTTCAAGCAATACACTCACCTTTGAAAGCAATATCCAAACCACTGAATTCTAACTCCACCCCTTGAATTGCATCTGCAAGACTTTCATGGTAATGACTAATTGTTGTTTTTTCCCCTTTACAAAAGGGCAAAGAAAAATAATTGTAGGTTTCTTGACGATTATGATATGGTCCAACAGTATTCATCCATAACACAACTTCTTCTTGATCGTCATACTTAAAAATGAATGATAAAAATGAATGAGAAAAGTTAATTATGATTAATTATTAGCACACAAATACAGTCATGATAAGCTTTATGATGGAGCAAAGCCTTTCTCTGACTTGCTGGATGCAGACCTTCACCGGTGGTTATTAGACGAGAGAACTAAAGGCAGAGTTTAAATTGCCTCCAATCTAAGTCAAAGAGAGAAAGGATGAGAAATAGCTTAATGGCCTCAAAACAACAAAAACTTTTCTGCAACAAAACATGACACTTTTCTACTTTGAAATTCCACATCTGCCAAATGTACAACACTTTCATAATTTTACATTAGGTTGGCTCAGTTGCTGGAAAAAGCACATGAATGTTGGACTTCATCGTGGAACAAACAAAGCTCAGCACCTGCCTGAAGACTATGGCATCCAATGCAATGCATTCAGAAACACCATTAAAAACCTTTGTGAAAACCACACACTGACCTCAGCATCGTCAACACTGGCCAAACAATGGTTTGTTTTAACATGGTCGTAAAGTAGCCACATATTTGGGGGGAACAAACTATAAGAATTTCCAACACAACATGTTCCAAAAATGGTTTAACAGTGACCCTTTCCACTCATGCATCTGGCCACAAGGATGCTGCTTTGATCATTTTCAAAGAGCAAGGAGGAGAAATTCCTCAAAGAGTCTGTGCTCAGCTAAGGGTGCCAAATAATGTCAAAATCAGTGCCTCTTGAAATGAGTAGATGACAAGTGAGAGGATAGCAGAATGGTTTAGGTGTATCCGGGGTTGCAATGTTGGTGATGTGCATCACCTCTTAATTTTAGACTGCACCACAATATATACATCTCAGGCTACACAAGACAGAGCGTGCAAGAATGAAACAGATATTGTGCATATCCCTGGTGGATGCACTCATCTGTTGCAGCCAGCAGGTTGCAGTTGGTGCAAACCATTTAAAGATTATCACTGAGAACAATGGATCAGATGAATGCAAAATAATGAATGCACTGTGCAAGGAAATCTAAAAAAAAACCAGATCAACAAAATGTTATCAACTGGGAATCAGGAGCCTTGGAGGGAGTTTCAGCAGATGCTGTGAAAAAAAGCTTCAAAATAACAGGAATATCCAGTAACCTCGATGGTCCAGAAGAGCATCTTACAAATGACCAAATCCCATTTGAAAATGTGAATGAACTGTGATGTGAAGCAGTAGAAATGGATTTTAATGATGAAGGAGAAGACTATGACCTTGACTTTGAAGAATTTAGTGACCCTGAAAATGATGAATAAATGTATTCATCTTTGAAAAAATGTATTCTTACCTAGCCTAAAATTAAAAATTGTTGTTTTTGTAGGATTTACACATGGGTAGCAAGTGAATTTGAAAAAAAACACTTTTAAACTGTACATCTGTAGAATAAACAATGTTTGATTGTTTCAAACTCAATGTCTGTTTCAGCGTATACGTCCATTTATCAGAGTATTAAATTGGTTTGATATTTACAATATCTTGCACCACACTGACCCACCAACAGTTCAGTTTACTCATCACTAGAGGGCATACATGTGAGAAGATATGGGTCAATGCCCCTAAACATTAGTGCCCAGGTTCCCTCTCAACATGAGGAGGTGTATACTCACAATGATCCTGTACTTTTCTACAAAGTTCCCTGGCTTCTAAATTGACCATTGGCAGATAACTGCAGAATGTAAAAGCTTTGGCTTAATGTAATGTTTGCTTACTGTTAATGAACTTGCCATGCCCTGTTACACTAGAATGCATTTTAAGGGGGGTGTTCTCATTTCTATATGCTCTCTCTGTTACTGCTCCTGATTAACAAATCATATCTGCCTGCATTTGACTATATTTTGTTTGACTTTGTCTAATAACTGTTTATTATTTTAAAGTACAATACTGCTAACAAGTAAGGTAACCTCCACTTACAAGTTGCTAGTCGCAAGTGAAATGACACTCAGAAGTATTTCCCAGTAGGCCAGATTTGTCTCACTCACGAATTACGAGTAAAGCTTGAAGCACAATGAAATAAAATACTTCTACTAAAAGACTGTCATCCACCTAATTATCTTGTCTTATGCATTGCAAAAAAAAGCTGTCAGCATGCTGTATTGAATAATTTTTACATCCACTCATATACTCACAAGTTGAACAAATAATGTCATACATATAGATTGGGATTTCACCAGCATGCTGAGTGTTGTGACAGAGGCAAGTGTGTTTTGCCTTGAATACAAAGTGGTCTAACTGGAACAATAATTTTTGACCAGAATACATAGTAATGTTGGTATATGAGGATACATCCTTTAGTTTTGCCATTGGCCAGAATTTTGTACAAGTGACTCTTAACAACAGAGCCATCAGTTTGGAAATAATTTTGTATGTGCTCATGAGTCAAGTGTCAATATCAGAGTAATTGTAAACATAATGTGATTAACTTTGTAACAATATCCCATTTCTTGTTTGGTATTTCAAGGTTTGAAATATTTGAAACCCACTTGCATTACTTGCAAACAAATACAAATACATGTTATGGTGTCAAGTAAGATTGACTGTTTTACTGTAACTGAGAATCAGATTTTTTGTCACGTGCACTCAAAAACTGCAAGTGAACTTCATATGTGCACTAATTAAATACTTAAACTCCAGAATCCAGCTTAACCATCCAGCTTTATGTAAATGCAGAGAGCCTGTAGCTTAGCAAAGCATGTGCCTCACATGCTGACACAATCACAATGTTGCATAAGCAAACATGTCTCTAAAAACCTCCAAAGAGGTTTCTCTCAATCTCAAATAAAAGTTTTGATGATTTCTATTCTCATCCTGGTTTGACTTTGCCAGCATCATATAAACAGAGCCGAGAACAAATTTTTAAAATGTAAATAGTAAAACTATTAAGTACAATTTCCCACTTAACAATAGTAAGAAGTGTTTTAAATTATGTGAACTTTGCTTTGCATCTGATTTGTTTTTTCATTGTTGTTGACTCACAAGGATTTGTGAGTACCACGTTGTGAGCGAGAGCAAGTGTCACCTTGCTGGAGGTGCAAGTACATGCATGTAATGAGCCAGAATAGTGTGTTTGCAAAATACCCTTTTGGAGGAGTAAACACCTACAAACAAAGGTATTTGCATTGATTGATCATGCTGTTTAACATCAGAACTTTCCTGTACTCCTCCAGTATGGCTGCTGCGATGTCAAATGAACACACTCTATAAGAATTCCTACAGGACATTGCAGTTCCTTAAGGAATCTGGCTCACTTTCTAATTGGACTAAATTTCCTATAGGAATATTTCATATTGGAATTCTTATTCCATTCATTCCAATCTTATAGGAATTCTCAACGGATCTTATAGAAATTCTCTTACGGCAGGATTCTATTGGTTTTTGGGACAATTTCTAATTTGAATTCTGATTGGATTTTTTCTTACTTCACATGCATACTTGCTTTCTCTGAAAAACTGATGCAAAAAAAATCAAACAATGGTTTCATTTTACAATTATATTCTGATATTTTGAATGAACCTGTATCAACCAACTATAATTTTTGCTATTACTATATCATTCCAGATTGCTTAGGTTCTAACCTGCTATTTAGATAAAAAACTACACCAGATATGAAACATATTGCCTATGGTCAAGCTTATTGTGAAATATTCTTCTTTATTGAAAACTGATAGGACCACCAGACGATGGAGATATGAGTTCTAGTTTCTGTCTGGAAGTGTCACTAAAAATATATAACTGGTTTTGTTGTTGTCATACAAACAGCTAGTTTATAGTTCTATCAGTACATTATCAATCAATCTTAGCATGGTCAACAACACAGAATGCTAAACCAGAAGAAAACTGTCCAATCTTCCAGATTTCCATCAAGAAAGAAATCTTACGAATTGGAAAAAACACTTCTTCCTTTGAAATTATGTAAATAAAGTAGTCGAATGATGAAAATGAAGGGCCAGCAAAAAATTCTTGAGACAGGCATATTTGTGTCAAAATGTTTTAGATCTAAAGACGTCAATTATATGAAACTTACCAAATGGTCGTGTTCGTCTCCTTCTACTGTTGACAGAAACAATGAAATAACTAATGGAAGTAATGAAACCTTCATCACGATATTAGAATTGCAGTCGTTCAACCATTTACAGTCCAAAACCCTTGTTAGATGAGAATAGATTTGAAGCGAACAAAATGGCCGCCACGTCTCCACTTCGCATCGGCGGTCAAGCAAGCCACGTCACGGAAAACCGCGATTGTCCCGGGAACAAACAAGTCAGTGGATACGCCTTGCAATCCCGTCCCTTATGTCCTGCCGGTAGAGCGCTCATTGTCGAGTAAAATCGTTAGACGTTCGTCCTTTCGAGAAAAATACTGAGATGTCGCCACCGTCTGGAAATCACGTCGCGGTATCATCTATGAAACGACAGTGTACAGAAATTTGGATAAAACAAAACTGTTAATTATTTTGATGCTATTCATAATCAACCAAAAAAAGAACACCAGGAAACACCATCATATCATCCTGACTGTCTTGACAAAACACCCAAAATTCATAAAAAAAAGTTGAAACTCTTGATTAAAAACAGATAAAAACCATTAACAGTAGCAACGATGGTGATTTAGTTGCCACTTTAGTGATTTACTATCGTAGGTGTTTTAATAAGTAAATATATCGTATAATACATAGAGTTTACTTTATTGATATGAGGATGATTACCTATCTAAGAAAGAAGGTGGAACTGTGGATGGAAAAATAACATTCAAAGACGCCATTGTAAAGAAGAATCCAACTAATAAATATGATATCGTCAATATGAAGTATATAAACACTTTATAGAGAAGCTTGTCTCTTTAGAGCTTCAAAAGTTTTCATCAATTTACAAAGCTGATCGTGCAAATACTAGTGAAGTCACTTATGATAGCTCAACTAGAACGATAAGTAGGTGGTATGATCAAGTATTATCTCAAAACAATGCTTGGCAAACACTTGAAAATTATAAATCCACACTCTGCACACAAGCTAATTAGAATTAACAATCGATACTATTTTGAATTTACTGGGGATCAACGGTTTATATCAGAGATCTACTTTTACCCTTCATCTGGGGTGAGAAATATCGTCAACATTTTTTATCTTCTACAAATTGAATGCGCTTAATGCTAACAGCTATTGGTTAAGAAATTACTTATTTAGGCATAGTGATAAATTCATTGGCTTTTTACCTAATAAAGACCTGGTGGTATCAGGCACCACACCACAAGCGTTAATAAAAGTAGTAGCTCAGACGCTATAGCACCATATAAAATAAAAGCCAACGGTGGACTTAAAAGATGGTGTAGTTTATCCATACATTATGACGTTAATAGCAACCCTTTAATAAACATGAGCTCTGTCTACTGTAATGGCAAGAAACTTACAAACTTCACCGCGAGGAGTTCGCGTGGATCAGATAAAATGACGATTGGTGATTTAAACGCTCTTGGGGTTGCGCCTTTGAAGGGCGACATTACTACTTTTATTCTATACAAGGGGTATATCATGGACGAAAACACGATTTTTAGGCATCATCAAGTATTTTGTGAAAGGTGGTGTAATATCGAATACGAACCAATTAAATATGTATAATGGCATATGAAAAAATCAATTATCAACTTTAACCACATATCTTCAGAGTTATCAGATGATGATGTTCTAAAGAATCTTAAAACGTGGTACACTTACTACCATAAATTAGCTATTTGTTATAAATGGGTACAAAAGACTAAAGAGAGTAATGCTTACGTTAAACATGTCGTTTGGCACTACACTTCGATTAAAACTTTATAAGATCCTAGAAAACATTGGACTGTTCGTTCTTCATACAATGATGAACAATTTCGAATACATTATTGCATTGCCACCAAGCCCTGATGTTTTAGTTACACAATCGGGCGAACCGTCCACTGAATACAGCCTTGAAAATCTACACTAGGAATATGAAACCATTGTAAGTGATGAACTTTCAAACGAGACATCAAGTAGTTTCTCAGGAGGAAGAAGCAATTCCTATCAGCACGTAACCATGTTCCAAAAGATTTCATGGGCAAAAGCTTCAACAATCCAAAATATTAATTTTAATGTGCCTCGAAAGAGTACCAACGAATAATACAGTATCAGACTGATCCAGCTCTTGACACCAGTCGCCGACAGTCACTGGATAAATGTATTCAGCAGAATAATGACATCTTTTATTTGAACGGTGACCAACTGGGTTCAGTCGGCTTGGTGGAACATGCGATACCACTATAACCAGGTACCCGCCCTGTGGCACAACGACCAAAACGGTTGATTGCTCAAGAACGAGAGGAAGTGCGAGATGAAATACGCTATCTATTCGATCAGGGCTTGATTGAAACATCTACTAGCCCATGGGCCAGTCCAACTGTAATCGCGAGGCCAAAGAATGGACGATTACGATCGGCAATAGATTACCGCAGATTAAACAGTTTAACAGTCAACAGTCAGTATCCACTACCCATCATTGAAGACCTCTTGGATCGTTTAATCAAGGCAAAGTACTTCTTAATGTTAGATGCCAAATCGGGATGTTGGCAAATGCCTTTACGAGCCGAAGTTGCCGCCAGGACTGCCTTCGTGACCCCGGATGGTCAGTATAAATGGACAGGGCGTGGAACACCATTTGGACTGTTGGGAGCTCCGAGCAGTTTCCAGTGGCTAATGACAGTCATCCTCGGAGAACTATCATGAACCAGCGCTCTAGCCCATCTGAATGACCTCAGTGTTTGGAGCGAGACATGGAACGAACATCTCCAGAGGTTAAAAGAGGTGTTCAAAAATTTCGTAGGAAAAATAAGAAACTTAACGTAGAAACTTAACGCAGAGAAATGTTGATTTGGCCAACGTAGGATTGAGGTTCTTGGACACGTCATATTGTCCCAAGGCATGGAAATACAGAACATTGCACGACCCACCACGGTAACCGAACTTCGCAAAGCTATAGAAACATTTTTCTACCTCCAACGGTATATTCCTGGATTTTCACACCTGGCCAAACCTCTATACGAACTGATGGAGGGTAAGAAAACCAGCCTTATAAAGTGGACGAAGGAAAATGATAGCGCTTTTATGGAACTAAAGAAACGTGTTTCAGAATCATGTTTGAAATTACCAGATTTCACACAACCCCTTTGGCTCACTGGCAGTCAGTTATCTCAAATAGACAAGGGTGCTCTCCGACCTGTTGCGTTCCTTTCAAGAACTCTTCGGAAGCACGAACGTAATTATACAAGGACCAACAAAGAATTATTGGCAGTTGTCGAGAGCATCAAGAAATTTAGAATTTATCAGCAAAACCCTTTTACATTAATTAGAGACCATTCTGGAATTCGTTGGCTCAGCACATCGCTGGATCCGGAGAAAGATCACGGCCGACTGAGTCGATGGATTAGCTATTTACAGAGCTACCGCTTCACCGTAGTTTACAAACCTGGTATATCTGGGAAATTGTCTATGAGTGATTATTTATCGCAAGCCCATCCTAGTCTTATTACTGCCGCGGTCATTCAAGTCAAAGTGGGTGGAATGGCTTCGATAACCTCGATATATTCAGCCGCAAAGAGTTCCTCTACGCACAGAACTCTGATCCAGCGATCCAGCAAACTAAATGCGCATTATGGGAATTATGGTGGTCGCTTAACCAAATCGTCGGGAACGGAGTCATGGCAACAAGTGATCATTCTCACCAGTCTACGTCGGAAGTTCTTGAAGTTACTTCATGATGTCCCAATATCCGGAGATTTGGGACGGGATCGCACTCTGGCTAGAGTACGTCAGACAGCATACTGGCCCTCGATAGTCGATGATTTCAACAGTTATTGTACTGGATGCCAGAAATGTCAACTGAGCAAACGTCCCAAAAACACATTCCACGAGCACCTTTGCAAGCTACAGAAATTCCAGGAACACAGTTATCGGAGATTTTTTACGCCTTCGTGGTACCATACCCAGAGACACCCGATTGCACATCTAAGATATTTTATCGCGTCATGTTTGTTCCCACCAAAGCTGAGATCGCGATGACAACGGCGAAAGCATTAGTTCAGCGTTGGATATGTGTATTCGACATCGCAAAGCGGTATCTGCAATCAGATAACGGGAAACATTTTGCCTCAACAGTATTAAAGAAGGTTTGTGCGCAGCTGGAAGTTAAGCATATCTTCAGGAGTCTGTGGTACCCACAATCGCAAGGTCAGGTGGAGCGTCAGAATGATACCCTCAACAACCGTCGAGCGGCGCTTGTGGAAGATCATCCGGATTCCTGGCCAACAATGATTCCCATAGTGGCATACGCCATCAATTCGGTCCCTTCAGCAACCACAGGAATTGGTCCATTTGAACTGTTGTTCAAACAGAAACCCAACAGAGAAAAATAGGTGGTGTTTTGTCCATTTTACGTTTCACTCCGACGAAGGGCCTTCGCTCGAAACGTCAGTTTAACCATTCTTAAGTTCTGGCAGTTTCCCAAACCTTTTGACTATCTACAAGACGTTCTACACTGCCGACGCAGCACTCTAATTTTTATATCCCTATATTGTGGTTGGGCAGACAGGTCCGGTGACATACCGAATTAGAGAGGCAGGGAACGCACCAGCAAAAGAGGAATCACTTCACTACAATGAATATTTGCCGTGGAATCGACAGACATTGCAACATGAAGCCTGTCTTGAGGAGCATGACGAAGAGGAAACGCCACATGATGAACCGCCAAGGCTCTGCCTTGAGCCTACATTCAAGTGAACTGGACTCATTAACTGCTGCAGTTGTACATTACCGTACATTGAAGCAAGTGAACTAGAGGAATTATTTTTGAAACTGAGATGAATGAGTAAACTTGACATTTCTCGTGTTGCGTTTTCGAATGTGCTCAGTGTAGAGACAGTTTGCTTCATTGAATCAAAATCAGAATTACTAAGACACAGATTATGCCTTCCAGCTAAACATAAGGCAGCTGTTGCAGCTTCTCGAAGCTTAAGCAAACATTCCATCGTGTAAAAAGTTCCTGCTTAAGGTCCTCCATTAAGGTGTTGGATTGACTATTTTGATTTCTGCGATCTAGGTTCTGGTGGCTCAATGGTTAGAGCGTCTGGCTAAGAAGGTTACCGGTTCGAGTCCCGTCTGGGGCTCAGAGTTTTTCTGAGTCCATGGCGTTCCAGAGTTTGATCATTAAAACTTTCCTAAGACTTTAATGAAAGACTATCTCAACCAGTTGCACTGTACGCATTTTCGAGGTACTAAATTCAAAATCGGACTTAGGGCCTGTTCGCATGGTTTCGGTTGGCTCGCTGGCTTGCTAAGCGGGAAGAATCATTTCTTGTGTTCATATGGTACTTCCTATCTCGCCTATACCGTGATGAAATTGGACACTTATTCATTTACACGCAATAATTTAATATCTTGAGAATGGTGAAAATAGTGATCGAATTTGACTGATCAAGAGACGATTTCCTATCCTTAGGACATGTGATGGAAAATTGTACTGTTCCCGGTAGGCGGGATGAGCTGTTCATATGGCGAATTTTTTATCCCACTTACTCATGAACACAACGGAAATTTTAATAGCAAATTAACTGTGAGGCGAGATCCTCGGTAAGCGGACTAACCCGGTTACCGGGATCATATAAACAGCCTCCTAGCTTGAATGCAAGGGATACCAAGGTATCATATTGAATAGGTTGGGGGATAA
>JBAHVQ010000158.1:98980-109041 GCA_036872915.1 Nanipora kamurai
CATAATATTTACAAACCAGAGTAGCGTTTGGTATGTCGGAAATTTCACCTGGTTGCCGTGAACTTGTATCTTACTTTTCAACAGGTTCGTAATCGACGGCGGTTATACAAACAATGGGTCGGAAAGTTGGTAGGTTGTCAATAGGAACAGAACGGATATACACGCCACTACCCTGCTTCTCCCCTCATTAATATTGCACTCCATAAAAAGAATAGTCGCAGCCTCTATTCCGAATCACTTATCATATGTTCATGCATATTAAACAACATGTAGAGGGGGAAGCGAGGGTTAAATCCATCGTGCTAAAGTATCCAGTTAAATTTCTGAATGACTGTTGATCCTTTACTTAACATCGCCTTTTGTGATGCGTTAGTTTAATCAAGATGATATTTGTTAATCAGATCGATACAGAGATTTAAAATATAGTTTTTGCAAAACATCAAATCAGGCTGATAGGTTACATCACGCTTCGCACACATTTCTTTGGCACAAGTTGACAATGTTTGCAATACCAACATGTCTTAGCTTTCACCTCTTGTCAAAATTAATCATGACGTTCCCCTAGACATTTGGTTTTATAAGAGCTAATATAGTCAGCTGTTTTAAAACCCGCTTTTACGAAGACATTATTGAGCGAAATGAAGTCGTTTGAAATCTGCTTAAAAGACTTATTAATATTCATAAGGTACACTCTGCAATTGAGTACGCATATTTCATCACGTGCAAGGGCTTTTATACCTGTCAAAGCCAGCATCAATACTAACATGAAATTTTACATAAAGAATACTAAGGAACGTACAATTTTTTAAATGCCAACCGAATTACAAATTCAACGAGAAAGAAAAAATACATTCAAGGCAAATCATACAAGGTATGCTGAATAAATTTATGAATAAATTTTTCTGGATTTACTAGAAAAACCCACCAAGCAAGAAGCGAATCTTTAGCAGAAGTTCTATTTCAAAAATCTAACAATAAGACACTGATCACTTACGAACAAGTCACGAGAATCATACAACAATATCTAGCCTTTGTAACGTTGCTTACAAATTTGAAAGCGTACAAAAATACAAGAAGGTTCAACAGTTTTTACGTTGAACAGAAATTTGACAACTGTCGTTAACGTCCATACCGGTCCAGTCACTGTAGGGTTGAGTTATTAGTCAAAATTGAATCTCGTGATTTATCCAATCTTGCACTGCAGCAGTGCGATAAAATAATGCAGAAAACCGCTTTCAGGAACCAAATTCCCAACTCGATCCATTCGAACCACGTTTACGTCTGTGAGTGTCTGCTCTTAATCCCGAAGTGTTGACTGCCGTACAGTTCAGTGACATGCAAAGTTTGGTCAAAGACGGCTGACAGGTCTCTAATTTGAATATATTAGCACTATTGCTGGAATTCCCAAGTGCCTGGTTGGTTTTTGAAGATACTCAAAACACTAGCAGTACGCGTTTTATCAGATCTAAAACACTCGTGCTACGCGCTCGTGTTTTAAATCTGATAAAACGCTCGTATTCGAGTTTTAAATATTAATTCAAACATCAGAAATAAAACCGAAACTTTGGGCCACTTCTGACAATAAATCTTAAATTTCCAGAAGTTACGGCGTACAGTTACCGCATTGCGTCACGCGTTCAGTTTGTACAAGCCTTTAAACTTAGGGCTTGACAGCTCACAGGTAATATTTTGGGCTGCTAATGACTCGATTAGAGTAATCCCCGCAGCTTAACTTACCACCTCGGGTCTCTCTCGAATGTCTAATCTCGTTTCAATGGAAATTTAGCGTTACTAACCTTGTCATTCTTTCGAGCCATAATTATCTCAAAGATTTTCCCCTTGTTGTTGGCAACCAATTCTTCACCATTTAAATTTAAGCGCGATATCAAATCTTTCCATAGTAAAGGATACGTACAAGCTAAAAGCCATCAATAACAAAAGTTAGAGAAGACATAATAAAGCGAGCAACATGTTCTAGAGAATCTTTGCTCTAGACTTTTTTTTTCCTTTTTTTGCAAAATTACCGTGAACAACGAAGTGGACATTTGGAAAAATCAAGGAATCGGAGAATAGAAACGTTTGAGTTCAGTCTCTCAACAGTTACGTTTAAGTGTTAATTTTCATGAAAGATGTGTGCATGGTAATTTGCTGCTCCTTAAATTTTTGCTTTTTATTTTCTTTAGTGGAGGGCTAGGGAATAAGGTTATCAGCGATACACCGCGAGAGTAAGGGCTAGAATGTTATGGTACTGAACATATTTTATCGTGAATGTTGACACACGGGACTTTTCGGTCCACAATCAGTAAACAATTCCTTTCCACTACTTAGGTTCCCATTTAACCTCCTGCCATCACGGCAAGTCCCAAACCAGAATGTGGAAGCATTTTCCCTTCACTTTGTCAAAAATTCATACTTCATCTTATTTGAAGATTACTCAACACTTACGCAACAAAAGCCCACGACCATTAAACAATTTCAACGTGATTTTAAGTTTCAGTTGGACTTTTTCACTGGTTTTTGTCACATTTAAAAACTATATAAACAAAGAAATCTGTTCTTACCAATAGATGGATGGTGGACATCTTCAAGAACACTAAGGACAACCTTTTCGATACGTTTCGTCTCAATTAGGTCTCGGTTTTTTAATGGAACTAAAACCAAACACTCCATTGCTGACTTAAGAATTTTGGATGAAATGCTAGTCCTGTTTCCGCAATCCACTTTACCAGTTGTTACTTCACCGTCATTACCAGCCACTGGCAGGGGAGAATATGTTGTCTATATTAATGTGTAGATTGAAAAGGAAAGTAAGTATAGACAATGTTTAACGTCAGTCCGAACTGTAAAAAAATATAGCAAAAAGGTCTCATGTCTACTTTCTATTATTTTATGGAAGAAGCTTTGTTCGTTAGCATTAGCTCCATGGTGAAGTGCTCCACATCAATGTTCCGGATCACTACTGAAGGTAGTGACTACTAACTTAATCACTACTAATTGAAAAAGTGCTGCCTTTGTTTCAATACCAGTAAAATGGTAACAGTAAGTCTTATCAGTCTTCTCGGACAACAAGCCACTACGGAGTCCGGCCTTTTGAGCATAATCCGGTCACCAGCCGTGACATTATGAAAGGTAAATATTGACATATAATAATAATAGTAATCAGAATAATAATCATAATAATAATCATAATAATAATAATAATAATGGATTGAGGAAACACTTAATGAACGAATGAATGAATGAATGAATAACGTTTATTTCAGTAGGGTAGCCCATTCAGCCGAAGCTGGTCAGAGGGGCCTTACATCATTAACTAATTACATTTAAAATACACAATTAAACTCTAAAGTACACAATTAAATTAAATAGAAGGTAAAAATGCTCAATTCACCAAAGCTAGAAAGTAATTTCGTGTTTGAGTTTTAAAACTGCTCAGAGAAAAAGATTTTTTATCTCCATTGGTAAAAAATTAAAATGACTAGCAGCTGAATATTTAAAAAATTTCTTAAAAATTTCAAGATTAGGTTTAGGAAGATAAATGTTGTTAGATTGTCTTGTATTACGCCTATAGATTGAACTGTTTAATACAAAATATTGAAGAAAATAATCAGGAACCATATCATGTAGACATTTGTATACCAATATACATTGGTGCATAATTCTCCTTGTTTCTAAAGTGATTCATTTCAGTTGTGATATGGCGTTACTAGATGACGAATTTTGTGTTATTAATCGAGCTCCTCTACTTTGCACTCGTTGTAGACCTTCGGCACAGTCAGCGCTCAGAGAACCCAAGGTTGTATCCGCATAATCTAACAACGGCTGAATTAAAGTATTATAAATACATTTAGAAGCACTCGATGAAAGGCAAGACCTTATTCTAGCCAGCAGTCTCAATCGATTATTTGCTTTCTTGCAGACACTTTCCACATGTTCTTTCCAGTTTACACATTCATCGAAGATGACACCCAGATACTTAAAATGTTTAACACGCTCCAATAATTCACCGTGCAAGGATATGTTAAAATCATTCATGTAACTAAGTTTTTGTCTTGTGCCAAATGCCACACACTTTGATTTTGATAGATTAACAATCAGTCTATTACGAGACATCCACTGCGCTATGTTATCAAATCTTGTTGTAGTATGTTAGCTGCTTCCAAAGAAGATTTTCCACCAAGGTAGACTACTGTATCATCTGCATACATCATTATGGAGCACTGAGTCAGGCATTTTGGCAAATCATTTATATAAATCACAAACAACAGCGGGCCAAGGATTGACCCCTAAGGCACTCCGCATGTTATTGGCAGGTTATTTGATAATTCATTCCCGTACTGTGGTCGTTGAGTTCTTGTGGTTAAGTATTCGCGGAACCAGGAGAGGCTCTGATCTCTGATACCATAATGATCGAACGCCTTCTTTAGATCTATGAAAATAATTCCAGTTATCAGTCTTTCGTTCATGTTTTTTTGATATACAGTCACTAAAAGAAGGCTATAGCCATCTCAGTCGAATGCTTTTTCCTGAACCCAGATTGATGAGTAGATAGCACTTGGTTTTCAGTCAGATGCTGCAATAGCTGAATTTGTGCAGCACGTTCCATAATTTTTGACACTAGGGGTAAGATGGATATAGGCCTCTAATTATCTTCATCATTCTTTTTGCCTGCCTTATATACAGGCATTACCTTAGCGGATTTCCAGTCTGATGGAATTTTTCCAAATTTAAAAGATAAATTTATGATATAGGCAATAGGTTTTGTAATAGTCGTACCAGCATCTTTTAGAAGCCTCTTCGATAAATCATCTAGCCCAGTGGCTTTATTCATTTTTAGGTTAGACAACTCTCTTGCTATAAAATCGCTTGTTATTTCGGCAAGTTGAAATGCGTTGCAAGTTCTAGGATCCAAGACTACAGGTAATCTGGAATCTCTAAAAAAAAATAAATTTTTAAACTTTAAAACTATATTGTTGAAAAACGTATTGAATTTCTCTGCAGTTAAGCCAGCGACAGTTGAAGCAGAGCCAGTTGAAGCAGAGCATGAATAAGTCTTTGAACAAGTTCCAAGCTGCATCTACGTCGCTCTCAAGTTCTAATACTTCCCAAGGGACATGGTATAGGTCATTCTTGAATAAATTTATGTCAAATGACTTATAATTTCGTCTTTCGATATATCTTGGAGATGGTGCTGGTAGTCGGTGAAGTATTCGTACTCCATAAATAGCATTATGATCTGAAAAATCAACCTGAATCACTCCAGATAAATAATGCTCTGGGTTTGTTGCGAAGAAAAGATCAATCAATGTTATCGAATGTCTCGTAATCCGGGTAAAATCACAAATTATCTGGCATAAGTCAGGAAACCGCATAGTCCTGAGGGAATGCTTTGTTGTTGACGTTTCCACTCGAGCATTTACATCAAAGTTGAAATCTGCCAATAAAATATGCTCCAAACCATCATGAGATAGCGACGACAATATGATATCTAGACTTCTTATAGACAAACTCTTATTAGAGCCAGGAGATCTACCGGGTTTACCAGGTTTAACCTTAATCAATAAGGTTTCAATTGTCCTTATTGTCGGAGATAACAAGACATTCATTTGGTCAATTTGGACAAGTTCATATTCCACGTTTTCGTCTATATAGATCACAATTCCACCTCCAAATCGATCTCTGTCCTTCTGTATAACATTATATCCATCAATTGATACTTCTTGATTGCTAAAAGAGTCATCTAACCACGTTTCGCTCAACGCAAGGATATGCGGTTTGTGAACACAGCAGTAGAGGCGTATTTCATCCACTTTATTTCGCAAACTACAGATATTTAGACGGTGTATTCTAAAACCTTTAAGCACAGATATATTTCCAGATTGAAGTCCTGGGTTCGATGAAACATCATTTGATAGTTGAATCAGGCTTATGAATAAGGTAGTGTTCAGGAAACGAAGAAGTAGGAGTGCTTTCCTGCTCAGTTCGATCGAAGTAGACTTTGTATAGCGAATTTCCTTCGTTAGAGAAGAGTCAATTCTCACCGTAGATAAATTTCTTGAAGCAACTAACGTTTCCAGATTAATCCCCTTCAATTTCTTATCTTCAGTGGAAGACGTATTTAAAAACAGATACACAATAAGATACACCAAGATCCGACAAGACGCAGAGCTGCCAGCCATCGACTTGCCCACCTAAGATGTTTGGATTGGCCGATAACCTAGAGAAGCTTGTTAAAGCAAGCATGAAGAACTCGAGGACAAATCTATATCCTAGTGGGAAGTTCCTTGGGTCAGTTTCCATCAAAAGAGGAAGCTTCCAAGGAGATTTTTACTCCGCATTTCTCTTTGCGCTTGCATGAGCATTGAGGGAAACTGGGATAGGATGTGAACTGGACCAAAAAGGGGTCACAAATCATCCACCTGCTTTACATGGATTATTTGAAGCTGTATGCTAAAAAGGAAGATCAGATAGATGCTCTGGTACGAACAGTTCCCACTTGCAGTGCAGATATTGGCATGGCGTTTGGTATTACCAAATGTGCCGTAATGACAATGAAAGGTGGACAACTGGTTGAGAGTCGTGGGATAGAATTGCCATCAGGTGAGAAAGTAGGTGATCCAGAATGTACAGGGTATAAATATCTTGGGATCCTTGAGTTGGATAAGGTTATGAATGAGGATATGAAGGCGAAGATCACCGATGAGTATATGAGGAGGCTACGGCTCTTGCTTAAAACCTAACTAATTGCAGGAAATCTAACTAAAGCAATTAATGGTTGGGCAGTCGCCGTTGTTAAGTATAGTGCAGTAGTTGTTGATCGGAATAGACGTGAGATAGAAGAACTGGAACGACTGACAGGCTGACAAGGAAGACAATGACTGTTTACCGTGCTCTGCATCCCAAAGCCAATGTGACCCAGTTGTACATGCCGCGTAAGATTGGCGGCAGGGAATTGATTGGCATTGAAGAGAGTGTAGCGAGTGAAAGGAGAACACTAGATTAGTATCCGGCCAATGAAACACTCCTGAAATATGTGGCACCAGAGATTGGATAAAGATACTAGTGAGACCAAAGCAGCATACAGCGAGAGGATTGTAGATAAGAAAGTTTCCTTTGTGGAGAAGATGCCTCTTCATGGACAGTTTCACAGAGATACAAAAGATCTTAAGACAGAGGATTCATGAAAATGGCTCACAAGAAGATATCTCAAAAGAGAAACCGAAAGCCTTTTAATTGCAGCTCAACATCAAGCTCTGAATACTAAATCGATTAAGAAGACCATACATCAGCAAAAACTTTCTGACAATTGTAGGCTCTAGCTTAGAACGTCACTCACATAGTAAGTTCCTGTAAAATACTTGCACAAAAAAACTACAAGAGACGACACGATGAGGTGTGCTTAAACCTTCATTGGAGTCTATGTGAGAAGTATGGATTCCAAGTTGACACTCGGTGGTATCTTCATGAATCAGAAAAGGTACTGGAGAACGAGCGTGCAAAAATCCTCTGGGACTTTACGGTACAGACTGACAGCAAAATCGAACACAACAGGTCACATATCACTTTAGCAGATAAGAAGGCAGATCGATGCTTCCCCATTGATGTGGCAGTTCCCGGAGATGGTAGCAGAACCCAGAACGAATTTGAGAAGATTAACAAGTATGTTGACCTCAAAGTGGATATTGAAAGGATGTGGAACAGAAAAACTGCAGTGATTCCAGTGCTAACAGGAGCATAAGGGTCAATTTCTCACAAACTCTCATATTTCTTGGATCAGTTGAAGTTAAGTATAGAGTTGTAGTCTTACAGAAATCAGCATTGCTTGGAAGCGCGAACATCCTGCGGAAGGTGCTGTCGATCTGAGGTCATGGAGACTTGATGGACAGACCAGTAAATTACACCGATACTTTGAACTTGCCATAATAATAAACCGCATGGATGAAGGAGACAGTCGTCGAGAAGTCGGGTAAGGAGCCGGAGTGGGACTTTTAGGTACAAGATGAGACAAAACGCATTTGCGCAGAGGTCAGCATCATAAAGAAACTGAAAGAAAAATAGTAAAAGCACCAGCAGGTGGCTTTCGAAATCCGTACGAGGCGTCCAGATTTTAAGGTGGAAATAGTAGCTTTGGTAATTGGATGCTTAACGCATGGAATGAAGAAACGGGAAGAACAGGTAGAGAAAGTGATGAGGGAAATCCCGACATCAATGGATGGTAAGAGAAATGCAAAGGACTGAACTGTCGTAAAGAGGAATCGTCTTAAGGAGGATTATGGCTGGAGTGGTTAAAGTGGTGTATAGACACTAGACAGTAACAAAAGGTAGCAAATTTTGGTATAGTTAGCTTTAAGCCCTAAGATGTGAGTTCTATAATTAAATAATAATAATAATTATAATAATAACAATAACAATAACAATAATAATAATAATAATAATAATTATAATAATAATTATAATAATTATAATAATAATAAAAGAGGATTGATATTTTTCTTCCAGATTCTATAGGGTTGAAATATTTGCATGTAATCCTAACAAATTTTGATAGGAAGAGCAACTATGAACATCTATATCGGCGCTATTCGCCGTAACGAACCGGCTATCAGGAGTAATAATAACAATAATATTTAAAAGAACAAGAACAATGATAATAATAATAGTAACAACAATCATAATAATAGAAATAATAGTACGTATCGCGGATTACTTCGATGCTGACTTTAACAGTTGATTCAGTTATGCCGGTCGGAACTAGCGACAGGCTGCTTAAAGCTATGAAGGACGAAAAAATGAAATTGAGACGAAGCTACGTAAAGAGCAGGACGGCAAACCTAGTACAGAGAAAAAGCATTACAAAGACGGTTCCTTTGGCAAACTGTGGAAATTAGTGACCCAGAGTGATGGAATTGGTTGGAACGAGGTACAATAAGTAAGAGTTAATTATCTCAACCTTAAGAAAGTAGTCAGTTGTTAACCGGAGAACCGCAAGGCCAACCAACATTAATATCTGACTTATTTCCTGAGGTTCAAGTTATTACCAAATTTAGTTTGTGATGCTAGAAGTTTAAGCACTTCATGAGTATAACAAGCTGAAATCTGCCTTCTGTCTTCCTTTCTTGACCAACATCGCTTTCCAATTAAAGGATTAAAACGTTTAATTATACGAAGTATTTTGAACAAAATTCGACTTCATACGAATTCATTAGTAATCAACTTTATAGTTTCTAGGACGTATGTTCATTAACGTAAGTAAATTAATATGAACTATTTTTGGCAAATATGTAAACCTTCCCAATAGCCAATACCAGCCGACAATTTGAAAAAAATATAAAGCAAAACATAATCCGAACAGCAGGACCTTGTAAGCCCAAGATTTGAGTTAAGAACAAGACAAAGAGTTGAATAAGTGATATTTCGATTTTATTCCAAAATCATCATCAGACTAATATCGAAATATCACCGATTCACCTCTTTGTCTTGTTCTTAACTCAAAGATTGGGTTTACAAGATCCTGCTGTTCGGATTATATTTTGTTTTATGTCTTCCCAATAGCTTCAAGCAATTTGTTGGTCGGT
This sequence comes from Nanipora kamurai, assembly GCA_036872915.1. Classification (NCBI taxonomy): domain Eukaryota; kingdom Metazoa; phylum Cnidaria; class Anthozoa; order Scleralcyonacea; family Helioporidae; genus Nanipora; species Nanipora kamurai. The sequence goes on from JBAHVQ010000158.1 coordinate 108,556, forward strand.
TGGTACAGACGAATGGTTGGTCAAGAAGCATTCGCAGTCGTTATTTTTTCGACAGTTTTTGAAATTCTTACACAACGTACCTTTAGCTCAAAATTAAAGAGTGTTTTGAACTTGTTGGTGCAGTTGGATTTAAACGCATTTAAACGGCCACAGACAAGGCAATACGGCTAGTGAAAAAAGTTGGAAATGCTTAATCTTTATTTTTATCAATTATTTGTATTTACGGTTGTTTGAAATATAACAACATAATTCCTTTATTTAATCTGTGTATATATGTTTTATGGGTAGAATGTGCCACAATGTGACGGGACGATTAAAATACCTCCTTCATGCCGTGAAGAATGGTGGGACCTCTTAATTGCTATGTAAGTACATAACGCTTGTCATTTTATTTCAGAACCATGCTCAAGGTAATATGAAACGATAAATTCATAATTAACCTACACTGCTGAAGTCAACTGAAAAAGTTGACTCGAGCGGGATTTG
>JBAHVQ010000158.1:109141-119319 GCA_036872915.1 Nanipora kamurai
CGAGATATTCTCGCAACAACTTAACGCTATCCACGAGGATGGATGTGCAGTGTTTCAATTCTATTTCAGAATCATTATCACGGTAATATGAAACGGTAAATTCACGTTTAACCTACACTGCTGAAGTCAACTGAAAAAGTTGACTTCCCGCTCGAGTCAACTTTTTCAGTGTAGGTTAAATGTGAATTTATTGTTTCACATTGCCCTGAGGATGATTCTGAAATAAAAGGTGCAATGTTAGTGGCAGAGCCATACATGGGACTTACAAGGCGAGCCGTAGTAAATTCCAGACAATGATATAAAATTAAAGTGCTGCGCAGGCAGTGCTAAAGACTAGTATTAAAGAAGCTACCTAGGGTAATTTTTAATAGGAGACTGGTAACTAAATATGGCTGGGCACGCGTGCGTAGATAGCGATCTTGTCGAATCGTTATTCTATCACGACAATACCGACCACGTCACTACAAATAGGTAGTTTCTGCATGTTTGCTTGCGTGAGTTTCTTTTAAACTTGGTAGTTAAAGCAGTAAGCTCACAACATCTCTCACTTTTAAAATTTTTCATAAGGCAGAAGTTTTTAAAATCCACTAAATCTATTGTAACAAATCTACCTAGACAACCTACCTTGATATTTTGGTATTGTATTCTTTGGTGGAATATCTAACCTTTTATCAATTTTCGGAAAAATTTACCGAAGAAAGCCGAAGATAATGTGTCTTAAATGCGATAATCGTGAAATTATGCCGATGTTCCACCGCTATTATTACCATCTTAACTAACGAAAATTGTACAATTCGACAAATATCTCATGTTTATAATGCTTTTTTTTTGTACCGAAATTACAACAATTTGGAAGATAGAAATGCCCATCAATGGAGACCGTGCTTAATTGCATCCTATAAACATAGAAACTGTAGGAGGTTACCTTAAGCCCAAATGGCGAGGTAACTGCCAAAAATATAATGTTGTAAAACTGACGTTTAGAACGAAAGCCCTTCGGAGTGAAATGTAAAATGACGTTATGAACGTAGACTAACAAGGTGGTGTTTTTTAGGAAAAAAGAAGTCAAATCCATACAATTCAAATCCATACAAATAAAGATTTACCAGGTGCCCATCGATTGTGTACAAGAATGGTAACCCCATATTTTCCCTGACACTCTAACTGAAAACCTCCGTCTGTCTTTTGTGATCAAATACGTGCGTTAATTGGACAATATACCGATCGAATAGACCATGGCCAGGCGACAACTTCTAAAAGTATAAAATAAAATATATTCCGAAAAATAATGTCATCTTGAAAACTCAAGATGTGAGTCAATACAAGATAAAACTATTGTTGAAACACTGTGATATTTCAACTTTTTTTCAAAGTCATTCTCAAACTAGACAGAATCTTGTACAGCTCAACATTTACAACAAATCAGTATAACTTCCGACAACCTCTAAAAATTTCCGACAAAATTATTAACTTTAGGGGGGCTTGACCATTTCTGTTCGCCTCCCCTGCTAATAACGGGACTGAAACCATGAAGCTTTCTAAAACAGGTATCCGGGTTCAACCATCTAAAATTAGAAACCTTTACCTGCTCTCGATTATTCTTGTGAATATTTCTGAAGAGCGTTTGTAACTATTACGGTAAGGGATTTATGAGGTTTAAGTTTCAACGTAGATAGTTTAAATTAAAATAAGATGGGGATCTTGACCGTGTTGGTATGGAGCTCTTGTCTTTTCACCATTGCTTAAACGAAACGTTTGCCACAGCGGTATACCGCTTAACTCACGTCATATACCGTTGTCTGCGTGCCACTCGGATGCGATAGAAAATGAAAGACAAAAAGCGTGGTAATCTGGCATTGAGAAAAAAGAAATCTCTTTTTTAATTAATTTGTCAAGAATTTTGCATAGGACCAGTGGTTTAATTGACATTTCATATTTTGTTATATTTTACACTACACGTTGTACACAATTGTAAAAGTTTTCTTGAACCTGCATGCAAGCCACTCGACCAATATAGGAGAGATTGTAGTCAAAAAAATGGCATATCTGTGTTACATAAGGTCGGCTTACGTGGATACATTGCCAAGTTTGGAATGAAATTGTTGACCTCGGTGGCGGGATTTTGATTTGATGAGAAACAAATTTAATAAAAACTTGATATTAATGTTTATCGTCGAACTAAACCTTATCACGCACATGTTTTTATCAGTTGTCCTGAAAGACTGACGAACATTGTGTTTACAAGCCAGCAATATATAAGGACGCAAACAAACAAAAAAGTAATCAGCCGAACGAAAGAGTGTTTACATGCAGAATCTTCTTTCCGAAAATGAAAAGTCATCGTTTCCTGATATTTGTGGTTGTGATTTTGCCCCAGATTCCAGCAACTTGTCAAGACGAGGAGGATGCTGAAAAGGTGAATGCACTTTCTTGTTGTTATCCTTAGGCTTGCTACTTTACGGAGGTTTGAATGAAAGTTTTGAAGTATTGTTGATATTTCCCATAAAACATATAAACTCAACTGAGGGAATAGTGAGTTGCATATGGCATTCAGAAAGAAAAAAATCGATATGAAAAAGGCTGAATTTCAAATCTTTGTTCAAACACAATACGTCGTCGACAATTATTTTGAATTGAACGTAAGATTCCATTCTTGCGAGCGAAGTTTAGATCTTACATCTTATCAGGAAATCAGTACTTCAGTCACAATTCTAATGAAAAGAATTGTTACATCTTGAAGAAAAATGAGTAGCTTTGACCTTGCGTGTGGCGACCCATTCCTATTACATACTATATTTAAGAGTCTAGGTATCTTTACGTCAAGAAATCTCTGGCCTATTACGATAACTTTGTAAGAAAAAGCAAATAATAAAATAAACAGACGACACGTTAACGTTCGTCAACATTTCTTAGCCCCGGCGGAGATCGATCCCGCAAACTTCTGATGATTGGTAGTCGAACCATTGAGCTACCAAGACTCAGATGCTAAGGTTCAGGTCTGTCATATGTGCCGTGCCATGGTAGCATAATATAACAGTGGTAAGACCTGAACGAATTAAGCACAGTGCATGTCCAAGCTCAACGTACACACATTCGTGTTTGACATCGAAGAAAATAAATGTTCGCTTTTTTTAATCAATAGACTATTGTATCCCTTGTTGCGAAAGACTGGCATAGTTTGTTTTTTATCAATTCGCTAATATTGAGAATATGAGACAATTTAAGAACGCTATTCGCAAATTTAGAGTTTAGTCCTAAGATTTTAATATTGATGTCACTAATATTGTCTAACTGTTACACAACTACCGACCTGAGGTGCAGACGCTTATGTGCACAACTAGTAGTTGTATTTTATTATATTTACCATGATATATATATTTTTTGTTGCCCATATATAATGCATATTTTACTGATATTATTTTTCTTGATTGATATGTTAAGGACTTTAGTAAAAGCACCCTACTGCTGATTAAGTCCTACCGACTACTGTTTCGAAATTTAACGTTCGTTCATTCATTCGATTACGTATTGCTTAACTCTATATCAATTAGCGATGAGTATTCGTTTGCATGAGCAATCACGGACAATTTTCTTCTGTTTTCTAAGGCTAACTCAACAGCCGTCATCCCGACACTCACTGGATCCTGCTCAAATTGCACTTACAAGAAGACTGGGCGTTTGCGTAGTTTGGAAGACATGAATTTTCTGCTGCGCATTTCAAATTACATAATCCTGTGCGAGTCTATCATTGGGATCGTTACAAACGGCTTTTTGATCTTATTTGTATGTTTTACTCCATTCAAACGACTCCGCGAAGCCAGCTCCACGGTCATTATTGTAAACTTGGCTCTCGCCGACCTCTTGACCAGTTGGGTAACAGTGTTTTATGCGATGCCACCACCATCTCATCAAGGTCAGATAATTAACACGTTTCTTTGGCTCGGCTACTTCGCATCTTTCTTCATGCTGTTTTTGTTTACGCTCGAGAGGTTTATAGGGGCAATTTTTCCTTTTCAAGCTCAGACGTTTATCACCTACAGGAAAACCTGCTTTGGGTGCCTCGCCAGTTGGGTTGCCGCAGCTGGCGCGGTAACAATGGACAATTACTTCCGAGCTAACCGTGCTAATCCATTATTTTACATCGCTGAAATTGCTTTTTTGGAGATCGTGGTGGCAGTTATGGTGGTTTTGAACATCAGCATCGTTCTTTCCCTTCAGAAACACGCCAAGAAATTCAGGGAAGGAAAGTCGAATAACGGATGGGATAGGAAACAGCAGCAGCTAAACACCGTGCTCTCTAGTCTGATCTTGTTACTAATAATAACGGTTTTCCCTTATTTGATCAGCATACAGTTTTACCACGCGATGGTATGGTGCTCTCAATCCTCGTTCAACTGCTTGGACTACAGTGTCTCAACCAAGGTGAAAATTGTTGCACTTCCAAGAATTATTCTTCCTTTGGGCGTACTAAACTACGTGGTTAATCCCATCATTTACACTTGGCGCCTGGAGGAGTTCAGAACATCAGCATGTGCGTTGTTTTCACGGAAAAAGCCTACCCAAACTACACAGCTGGGCAAGATAACCGTATAGGACAAGGAGATGCCAACATGTTTCTTCGACAGTTATATCAAGTTGAGGGCATTAAAATCGGATATTTTTTCATTATTTCATCGTTTAGGAGCTACCATATAAACTTGCAATTTTGAACTGACGAGTAAGTTAACTTGTTCTTTGAGAATTTTTTCAGTAACCGAAGTAGCTTCGTCAATCGAGTTTTTCTTCTTTCATAAGTTAAAAGTGCAAAGTGCACAATGTAAAACTAATATCCGATCAAAGATTCTTCATCAAATTCGTGTTACTTAAGTAAATAACGACTTAATTTTCACGATTATTGTAGTGTAAACATATATTATATCGAACTTGCAAAATGCCAGGGAAACTTGTTAATCTGGAGAAATACATATAATAGACCAATAAAATACATAACAATAGTAACTCCGGATAGTGTATCATTTTATTACAGGTTCGAAGTTTCGACTATGTTTTAGTGATTTCGTATTTGAGTTTTAAAACTATTCAGTGACAAAGACTTTTTAATCTCCATTGGTAAAGAATTAAAATGACTAGCAGCTGAATATTTAAAAGATTTCTTAAAAATTTCTAGATTAGGTTTAGGAAGATAAATGTTGTTAGGTTGTCTTGTATTACGCCTATGGATTAAACTATTTAATACAAAATATTGAAGAATTTAATCAGGAACCATATCATGTAGACATTTGTATACCAAGATACATTGGTGCATAATTCTCCTTGTTTCTAAAGTGATCCACTTCAGTTGTGATATGGCGATACTTGATGAAGAATTTTGTGTTGTTAATCGAGCTCCTCTATTTTCCACCCGTTGTAGATCTTCGGCACAGCCAGCGCTCAGAGAACTCAAGGTTGTGTCCGCATAGTCCAACAACGGTTGAATTAAAGTATTATAAATATATTTAGAAGCACTCGGTGAAAGGCAAGACCTTATTCTAGCCAGCATTCTCATTCGATTATTTACTTTCTTGCAGACACTCTCCACATGTTCTTTCCAGTTCACACATTCATCGAAGATGACAGCCAAATACTTAAAATGTTTAACACACTCCAATAATTCACCGTGCAAGGATATGTTAAAATCATTCGTATCGCTAAGTTTTTGTCTTGTGCCAAATGCCATACACTTTAATTTTGATAGAATAACAATCAGTCTATTACGAGACATTCACTGCGCTATATTATCAAAATCTTGTTGTAGTATGTCAGCAACTTCCAAAGAAGATTTTCCACCAAAGTAGATTACTGTATCATCTGCATACATCATTATGGAGCATAGGAGTTTAGGAGTTTAGGAAACGAAGAAGCAGGAGTGCGTTCCTGCTCAGGTCGATCGAAGTATACTTTGTATAGCGAATTTCATTCTTTGGAGAAGAATCAATTCTCACCACTGATAAATTTCTTGAAGCAACTAACATTTCCAGATTAATCCCCTACGATTTCTTATCTTCAGTGGGAGACGTATTTAACAGCAGATACATAATAAGGTATACCAAGATTTGACGAGACACAGAGCTGCCAGTTATCGGCCTGTCCGCCATTACCACGTTAACCCGTTATTCAATTATTCAACTTAATTTTTTCAATTGATTAGATAGAATATTGAATATTCTGTAATTACTTATGGATAGGGCTAGTTTAGGTTTGCAAAGCATTTTGGTTAAATGAAGGGCATCTTCTTTGGTTCCTTTAAATAACATGTCGACTGAATGTTAATGTTTATCATAAATTTACTAGAAGTGCGACTGCAAACTTCATCCCCGTGGCGGCGAAAGCATATAGCAAATGTTGTGTATGGGTAACTTGACGTATGGTCGCTTTATAGAGCGTTAACGGCAAAAAATATGTCTCAAAACAAAGGACAAACCTCCAAATAATTTTAGATTGTGGACCCTCGGTGATAAATTTTTATCCCACTTTGCTGAGATCCACCATCAACCTTGAGGTGAGACCAAACCGGGCTGGTCTGCTCTTCCATACAAACACCGAGTAATTTTACATATTAGGTATTAACGCAAGCTATGCTGCTCACGGAAGTGTTCTCTTAGAAACTCCTACTTGTAAAGTGTCGAAGCACGATTAAACACCTGACATTAAATGAAAAGTTTGTAGAAAATTGTTTGAAATTTTTAAAAGAAATAGTTTCTCCAAGAATATATCTTCATCAACGATTACTTCCATCAGCTTCAGTCTTCCCGAACTTATGCATGGTTTACTAAAAATACACTGATAAAACCATCGTCCCACTTCGTCCAGTTGTATCCTCACTTCAGCAAACCTTGAGTCCTTGGGGTAACTTACCCTTGCTTGCAGTGAACCTTTACATTATTAGAAACGAATACCAGTCTTGAAAAATAATTAACTAGTGAGATCCGTTCTTACCATGGTTGGATATCAATTTCTTAAATTGTTTTACTTGACGAATCAGAGTTACAGTCTTCCTTAAGTATATAAACAAAAATGTAATAAGCCGATGGAAATCCTTTTTTATTTATACCTGGCCAATTATGTTACTGTTACGGTAGAGCTTCACGGTACATCTCGCGCGAAACGTCACAGAGCTCCACCTATTGCTCGAATATACTAAAGCTATATATGGTTTAAAAGCTTATGTAACTGGCTGTAAGCCGGTCATAAAATTATTTAGCTTGTAGGAACAAATCTGACACTGTTTCTGACACTTCCGATCCGTATTCAATAGGCTAACAGTAAACAAAGATTTAAAGAAATTGTCTGAAAATTCACCCCCTGGTAAATAAACATATTGGAAACAATGGGTTTGTTGCTGTAAATCAAAAACTATTGAAAATCTGAGACACACATTTCTTCCCAATATTTTTATTTTCCAGGTGGCGAATTTTCAGACGATTCCCGTAAATTCTTGTTTACCGTTAGCCTCTTGAATATGGAAAGGAAGTTTGAGAAACAGTAGTAGATTTTTAATTACAATTAATTGAATAAATTTGTATTAACTAGTTAGGGAGGAACCAGGCAAGAACCGTATGTAAATTATAAAAATCAAAGCAAAATACGCGAAAAATGAGCAGCTAAAGTTTAAAATATTTAGCAGCTCTAACGTTTCGCTTAGCAGTGAAACGTCAGATCTATTAAATATTTTAAACTTTATCTTGTTCATGGTTTTACTTCGCGTATTTTGCTGGGCTTTGATTTTTATAATTCGTATACTTAATTCTCTATCTATATGTAATTATATTTTCTGAAAACCAACAGATTTGACTTTTTACATTTCGCTGCACGCCAACATACGTATAATTCATTTTTATGTCCGTCGAGAAATATTTTTTTAGACAAACGCGAACAAGAATCACAAATATGCACAAAGGTTCCAGGTTTTGCTATTAGCAAAACCACCAACTCTTGCGATTTTATTTAAACTAGTTTATCCCTCCCTGTCTCATCATCGTAAATCACTCGTAAACCAGGTAATTTTAAATATTTTGTCGTCACTTGGGATAACCAAGTTGTGGACTGTTCGAAATGACATATGTGTTAACTTTTGCTCTTATTACGATAAAAGTTTATTTCAATTTAATAGACGACATGTACCGCTACAAATTCTAACTTTGTAATTCAATACTGGTGTTTCAAATCAGTTGTCAATGTGAGTGATGCTTGAGAGCGAGAAGTGCGTCTAACCCAATTTATGGGATATTTATCAATTGTTTTACTTGTGGGCAGCGTCAATTTTTGCTAATTTTGGCTGATTTTTTTAGCGAAAAGCTTAATTTTATTCTTTCCAGCATCCCAAGGATAACTTGCTCCACGCCTCGTTTACGATTGAGGAGCGCTTTCCTGGCAAGCGCATTTAATGTTGTAGCATATTTATTTTTTGGCATATTTTACCAATTATTTGCCTTCTAATGTATTATACCAAAAATTTCAACTACTTTCTTACAAATTTAGACGAACCTTATCGACAGTTAGAACACTGCAACATGTATTATACGGAAAATGCGTGGACAGCGAACGTTACTTGAATACAAACGGTTGCCTTCAAATGAAAACTATGACACTCTAACGATTAAGAAACAAAGGTTCACGTGGTGGGAAAAGATTTCATACATGTTTGTGGAAGTTGATCGTCCAGATTAGTGTAGTCTTGTGAAAGACTGTTGGTGGAAGTGACCAGTAGCGTAGCCAGCCCGACAATTTAGTCCCGCTATGCAAATTTTAAATGATTATCATTATTCATTTCTTTAGAAATTGATTGTTTTTACAGTCAGTGAACATGAAAATATTTGCATAGCGGGACTAAATTGTCGGGCTGGCTACGCCAATGGAAGTGACTGACGTTTCGACGGCCTTAGTCATCTTCCGGGTCTAGTGAAGAGTTCATTTGACGCTAAAGATGACTGCCGCTAAGGCCGTCGAAACGTAAGTCACTTCTACGAACAGCCTCTCTCAAGACTACACTAACCTGAACCAGAAACTTTCACAAACATGTAACGATTCTCCTAGTTTCAAATCATTTACTTTAAAGATTTCGTATCTATGCAAACAGAGCCCTTTTGATGAGCGTCAAGACACTTTAACAATGCAATGAGTTATGAGGAATCAAATCGATATAGACAATAAACTATGAAGAATCGAATGAGAGAAGTCTTATAAATGTATATGCTAAGGTGAATAGTGAAAAAATTTGAAGTGGTGTAAAATTAGGAGACTGGGCTCATTGCCTTAGGTAAATTTCTATGAAAAGTCCAATTTGAAAGTGGAGGATAAACTTAACCTAAAATTAGTCAACAATTTATTTGGAAATTATAGATACGGTATAGATATTAATCACGATTGAAAATTATAGATACGGTATAGATATTAATCACATTTGCTTTCTGATTTTTATGATCTTAAAAACATTGTTATCAAACATTCTTTATGAATTACTGTATTAAGGGGTTTGTTTTTATGATAGAAGTCATTTAAAAATCCCAAAACATACTTTATCAAACGCAATTGTCCGTACTCCTCAGCCTCGATAAAGCACTACGTAGGAATCAAACTATTATATCGGACTGAGTTTGACTCCATGGCTCAATTTTCTGTTACGTATACTGTACAGGTTATCGGTACACAAATTGAAAATCTGTTTAACGCAAATGTCCCAGTTCTGCCGCTCATAGGAGCAGTTTGATTGTTCGACATATAAAAAATATAGGATGTAGCGTACGTAGTATATAAAATAGGATAGAAAGTTAAAAGGTTGGTAGACTGCCGAATTTATGTAGAAAAATTCTGACGTGTCAAGCAAAGGCCCTTTTTCAGGGAGTGAAACGTGTTCAAGAATACATGCTCGATCAGTCACGCAGTAAAAAGGCTGGTATAGACTACCAAATCTATGTAGGAAAACTTTGATGTTTCGAGCAAAGGTCTTTCTTCAGAGAGTGAAACGTGTTCAAGAACACTTGTTTTTCGAAACGTCAAAGTTTCTACGTAAATTTGGTAGTCTATACCAGCCTTTTTACTTTCTGACTGATCGAGAAATGCTATAAGATGAACTCGGGTGAAGAATAATGATGTTAATGCTACTCCGAGCGACGAACCATACCGGACAAGTAGAGAAAACT
>JBAHVQ010000158.1:129463-140186 GCA_036872915.1 Nanipora kamurai
GAAAACACAAAGGAAATCACTACCGAGACGTGGTTTGGATATCTGAAGAAGAAAATTACATAAATTAAGCCAACTTTTACCTCGATTTACTCTCCAAATACTGATTATATACTGGATAACCAAACACGTCGAAGTTTTTAAAAAACCTCGGCTACCGCCTCGGTTTTCAACAAACTCTCGATGTTTGGATATCTTGATGAAAAACTCCTCGTGTATGATATATTACATAAATTATCAAAATAAAGTTTCATATAGTTGTAATGATTCCAGCGTTTCTGAGACGAAACGTGAAGATGATTTAAGTTGGTCTTATGTTAAAGGACTCTTAAAATAATATAAGAACACTTTCTGCACTTTTTCGTATCTGGCTTTGCTCTTGAGGTATTAAGATTTGTTTGATATGTAAATCACACCTAACATACGTCATACTGCATAATGAGTCGCACTGAAATTAAGAATACCGTTATAAAGTTACTGAACCATGTCACATGAAACTGTAAGTGTGGGAGTACTTGTCTAATGACACTAAACAAGCAAAGTTTCTAGTGTTGTAATCGAATAATTTCAGTGATATGCGTGGTATATCAATAACTCGTTATGCCGTGTGACGTAGTAAAGTTGACATTTAGATATCAAACAAATCTCAATTTTTCAAGAACAAAGTGAGATATGGAAAAAGTGTAAAGGATGTTCTTCCATAATTTCAAGAATTCTTTCGAAAAACACTTTATTTCATTTCGACGTTTTGTAATTCTTTATCAAGAATTAATAATACAACACCAAGGAAGCTCTATTTATAATGATTTACTTCTGATTATAAATAAAAATATAAAACCCAGTTTCAAAAAAGATCTCTAGGATTCAATCCATTTGGTCCAAAGTATCAAGTTTATAATTTCAGAATCCTTCTCTCCTTGTATCTCTCCTTCTATCTGTCCTTGTCTCGCAGTAAATAGTGTTCGAAAATGTATGTGGGAAGTACTATAACGTCTTGTAGAAAGAGATTTAATAACCACAAAAGTAGCATTGAGAGATGTGGATTGGGGCAAAGGGTTATAGTTGGTGAGCATTTGTATGCACACTTTTATGCAGAAGATCATGAGGGAATTAAGGAATTGGAAGTAATGATTATTGATAAGACGGATGTAAATGAACCCACAAGAAGAGAAGGATTATGGACTTATACACTGGATACCTTTGCGCCAAATGGATTGAATCTTAGAGATTTCTTTTTAAACTGGGTTTTATATTTTAATTTATAATTAGATGTAAATCATTATAAATAGAGCTTCCTTGGGCCACTGCGACTCAGATGGCGAGCTAGGCTGCAGGTTCGTCATATGTACAGCCTAAGCGGAAGTCACGATATGATAATAATGATCGAATACTTAAACTCTGAACAGAAAGCCTGCTCATGTGGGAGCTTGGTAAATATCAGAACGACTAGAGGACGTTCGTCCAGCTTGTTTATTCAGAAAAACGATTTCTGAGCCCTAGGAACGTTCGTCAAACTCGTTCGTCGATTTACACCTTAGCTCACCATCTGAGTCTTGGTAGCTCAATGGTTAGAGTGTCTCACCGGTCATCCGAAGGTTGCGGGTTTGATTCCCGTCTAAGGCTCAGAAGTCGTCTTTCCGAGGAAACGAGCTTGACGAACGTTCGTTGGTCGTCTCACCTCTATAAGTGGCTCGGCAATCGGAGCAATTGATTTTGTAAACTCCACCTTGTCTTTCATATGGTTATTCTCTGTCCTTAACTTTGGTCAGTACATGTCGTAAAGTTGTGGTCGGTTTGCGCACTACTCGTTTGTTGTATGGTCGTAAGATACGTGAGATAATCTCAGACGTACCTTCTCTGTAGGGTATTGTTGCTGTAGTTGTTGTCGGGCGGTTGTTTTCGTTGCGTTCATTATCTTTGTAAGTGTTAAGTTGGATGAAGTCGGAGTTATAGGCGTTTTTGTGAAAAATGCGTTGCAGGTAGTCATTTTGGTGGCGTAGAGCGTCGGTAAGTCAAATGAGTTGTGCGCGTCTCATCAATGTTTGGATGGTGGTGGTTTTGTGAGAAGTTGAATTGTGAGATGACTGGTCAAGTAGCCTGTCAGTACGCGTTGGTTTTTTTAAACAGTGGTCCGAAGGTTGTTGTTGTCACGACTTACCAAACAGTCTAGGAAAGGAATTGCTCCGTTCTCTTCGATCTCATTGGTAAATTCTATGTGACTGTTCTGTTCGTTAATGTGGCTGTGACCATACAACATACTAATAGCGCACAAACCGATCACAACTTTCCGACATCTACTGTTCAACGTCTAGGGCAGAGAACAACCACATGAAAGACAAGGTGCAGTTTACAAAATTACTTGCCCCGACTGCTGAGCCACCTATATAGTTGAGACTAGCAGAAAGTTAAATATAAGACTCATAGAAAACAAACGAGCGACAAAAAACGGAGACCAAGCCAACCACATTGCCGGACACCACCGACAAACTAAACATAACATTGACGGGGATTCGGCAAAATCCATTATTTACAGCACGAACGACGAACAACGCCTCCCATCCGAAAGTTGGTATACGAACTTAGAACAAAATCCACTCAACCGATCACAACCACCGGGACCTTACAAACTACACATTCACAAATTCAAACGTGCGAACATTCAATAGACTTAACACTTCGACAAAAACTGATCATTAACGCCCACACATCAACACCCTCAAACGTTTTCACAAACAACCACCCACCTCTATGACTCATACGATCACCCACGTATGGCGCACGAACTAGATACATACCGTACTTGTATTAAAATTCGCGCAGTTCTAGAATTCGCGCAGCGCTGGGTGCGCGAATTTTAGTTCTGCACGAAATATAATCCGCGCGAAAAACTTTGTGGTGTAATATGAGACACTCATTGTTAGTAATGCAAATCAGTTGATTTATTAATGCATATACACATTGACATATGTTTTGAGTTGTCCTAGTAACATTAAAAATCAAAAATGTCTTCATCTTCATCCTGTACAATTGCAGTCGGGATATTCTCAGGTTCTACTTAGTATTCGGTCACGAATGCCTGCATTTTGCTGTAGATGCTCAACTTTGCATTGTTTTGCATGACTGTTAGGGTAATGGGAATCTCGAAGCCTCCTTGTGGTAACGGAGATCGACGAAATTTAATATTACACACAGATGCTTGTATATTGCCCCCATATTCAAAAAAGAACTTGCAAAATCGGGAAATCTCTCGAGGCAAATGTCCAACCAGTGACAATGGTTCAATCTTGCCTCTGATTTTAGTGAACAGACCAATAGCATATGGGTCGAATAGGTTTCCTGATTCTGGCTTTACTATTAACTGCTGGTTGATCCTTGGAGCCCAGATTTTTCATGAAAACCTCGTGATGCGCAAGCCAGGGAAAACAATGTCCGCTCGGAGCTCAGTTTCACTGAATTAGAGTCGTCGGTTTCTGAATCGTGAGTTTCTTGAAGTAAGCAATCAGATGCATACTTTTCTTTCGCGTCGCACGCTTTACATAAAGCAACACTCGACCCACTTTTCCATCCAGGATAGTCGTCAGATGCAGGGATTTCACACTTGATTCCTCGCGGCAAGAAAGTATTCTGTACCAGAGTCTACTGTTCGTGGACTTGTCAAATCTTATAATAAGGAACGAAAAGAGCGCACTGAACTCGAGCGATTGCCAAGGAAGCATCGTGGAGCAAAAACTTTGTTACCCGAGAACATCGATGAGAAAGTTATCGCTATGATCAAAAACGTAAGAGCGGCCGGTTGTGTTGTCAATTACAACATTGCTATTTCCATAGCGAAGCGGATAGTGCTGGCTAATGATCGGTCTTTGTTAAAAGAAAACGGAGGAATCCTGGAATTCCACTATACATGGTGCCAGTCAATTTTCAGAAGATTGGGTTTCAGTAAACGTAGAGTAACAACTGCAAAACAACCTGTATCACCTGGCTTCTTCAAAGGAATTCGCCTCATCTTTCTATTAACGAAGTGGTTAGTGCTTATGACGTCCCCGACGATCTCATCATAAACATTGACCAGACCCCTCTCCCGTTTGTCGTCATCAGCAAGTATACAATGGACAAAACTAACGAGAGGTTTGTGCCGATCAGTGATAGCGCCGATTATCGCCAAATTACTGGGACATTCTCAGTCACCGCGTCGGGAGAGTTTCTGCCCATTCAACTAATCTACCAGGGGAAAACAGACCCGTGTCACCCTAAATTCAAGTTTCCAAAAGAATTCCACGTTACCCGCACGGAAAATCATTGGTCAAACGAAACGAAAGCAATTGAATTGGTCAATCGTATTCTTATCCCCTATGTTAAGCAAATTAGAGAAGAGCTTGGTTTTCGCGCAACAAAAGAATGGGTTTTGGTCGCGGATGTTTTTAAAGCACATTGGACGGATGCCGTAAAGAAGATCATTTCCGACAACAACGGCAAGGTGATACCTGTTCCCAATAATATGACATCATACCTGCAGCCCTTAGATTTAACGGTCAGTCGCTCTTGCAAAGCTTTCCTTCGAAACCAGGCGCAAACATGGTACTCAGAACAAGTCCAAGCCCAGATGGAGAAAGGTATCCAACCCGATAAAGTGTCTGTTGATTTGAGAATTAGCGTGCTTAAACCACTTCACGCAAAATGGGCAGTGCAGTTCTATGATTACATGCAATCGAACGAGGACATTGTCGTCAAAGGTTGGCAACGATCAGGTGTGAGAACCGCGTTGGAGGAGCCACAACGAAAAGAGGATCCATTTGAACTCTAGCTCAGATTTTGTTTGACTTACAAAGTATAATGTTAGGCAATACCATTTATGAACCTGTAATATCAGGGATGGATCTAGAGTAGTTCAACTAGTTTCCAGAAACGAGTCAAGTTTTGAGAAAAAATGAAAAAAGAATTATTTGCATTCTTAATTATTCAAAATGTTAAGATGATATTATTTAAACCTCCAGCATCATTTTACTCTTGCCCAAGCTCGAGCGCCCGAAATATGCTAAATAGAGCGTGAATGCGTGTATATAACGCGTGCAATCGCGTGGAAATCACTAGTTTCGTGTGGAGACTAGTTCATTCCAATTGAGTGAACTAATCAAAACTGTCTTCAATTGGCTAAAACCTCCCAAGCAATTAGAGTGAACTAGTCAAAAATCCCTTCGATTGGCTAAACGGCCGTAATTAGTCATGAACTAGTGGGACTCTATAAATAAGACATGGCGTCGCGTGGACAACCAGTATGTTGTTAGGAAGACTGTTCCCTTTTTGACACTGGCTTAGTTTATCAAACTTTTGAACGGTTTTCATCTTCTGAAAAGTTGCGTTTCATTCGAAATGTTTGGAAACCTGGCCAACTGTTTTTCCACAAACGCCCGAAGCTCGTGGAAACCTGCGAAAGCTCGGACCAGAATGGCTAGTTTGTTTTCCTTCGTTGGTTTACTCGAAGTACCTTGATGGAGTTTTCTGCCTACTGTGTCTTTGTTTTGGAATAGAGTGTGGGAAGAATAACTGTAAACTTGATAAATTATTCAGATCTCCGCTTACGTTCTGGACGACTGCTTGCATAAGATTTCAAAGTCATTCACTCGGAAAGTCTGAGACGCATGGATTGTCTGTCACAGCGATGGCTAACTTTGTGGATACCATGACCAGGCGAACGGTTCCTATTGACCAGCAGATAGACCAGTTAATGCAAGCAAGAATCAATGAAAATCGCCAGAAGATTAAGTCTATATTCAAGACGACCATATTCTGTGGCCAAAATAATATTCCGCTGTGGGGAAACTTTCAAGCTCTTCTTCAATTTCGAATCGACAACGCTGATACGAAGATGAAAGAACACCTAGAAAGTGCTCCGAGGAATGCAACACACTGTTCCAAGACGATCCAGAATAAGATCATGGCTACTGTTGGTGCTTATTAACCTTCCTACCTGCCATTTTATTGCTGGACTAAGATGATTTAGAACTTATTAAGCTTCCAACTTGCCATTCTACTACTGGACTGAGATGATTTTAAACTTATTAACTTTCCTATTTGCCATTTTATTGCTGGACTAAGATGATTTTGAACTTATTAAGCTTCCAACTTGCCATTCTACTACTGGACTGAGATGATTTTGAACTTAATAACTTTCCTACTTGCCATTCTACTACTGAACTGAGATGATTTTGAACTTATTAACCTTCCTACCTGCCCTTCTACTACTGAACTGAGATGATTTTGGACTTATTAAGCTTCCTACAGTACATATCACTCAGCTGTGGGACTAAGATGATTTTGTACTTATTAACTTTCATACATGGCATTCTATTGCTGGCTGAGATTTAATCGTGAATTTTAATATTGTGCTGTCATAATGTTGGCTTCATAGAAATTTGATGTCTTCATGGAGATGTCTAAGTTAGTTCGCAGTCTTTTGGAGAAAAACTAATTTCTCAAATATTCACCTTGAGCAAATTCAATTTAAGCTATTCAGATAGAGTATATTAAAAGATCATCTGCAGTTATAAGGTAGGTAAGAAATTGTTGTAGGAGACAGGTAATTCTTGTATGGTAATCTACCCAGTACAGTACACTGAGGTGTTATAGACAAATACAGCATTACCTAATATTGCTTCATCATTTGTGTATTACTGATGATTTATTACTGATGATTTGTTACAGCAAAGTGCATAATATTTCACATAGTAAGATGGCTTTAACTGTTTTTCTGGTCTTTTCATGGAAGAAAAATATACTTTTCTGTATTTGTAATGATTTTAAAATTTCATTCAACATGATAAATAAAAAACTCCAAAATTAATGTCCCATATAACATCCCGACATTCCACAAAAACTTCTCAAAATGTGGGAAATAGCATTAGAAGGAGCATGCCCCCCGACCTCCTAGTAGTTGCGCTCAGAAACTAGTCACGAAATTTCCTTGATCTACCCCTGAATATATGGACATGCTAATGAAGATTATTGTTACTGTTATTGTTATCGTATTAGGCAAATGAGAACCATACAATAAATCTTTTAGTTCTTGATGGTATTTTGAACTCACGCTTTATAGTTATCATGAATTTTGCTTACATTACACAATTTTGAAGCCACCTAATCACTTTTTGATTACGTTTTGACAAATATTGAAGTATTTGTTGATAAAAAATACTTATTATAAATGCGTTAATTATTAATAGTTCTATTAAACAAACCAAAAAGAACGAGCACGGAAAACTACTTGTGCGAATTTAAAGGTGCGCGAATAAGTCTCAACAAAGGTGCGCGAAATTAAATCGCGCGAATTTAAATCTGAGCGAAAATGAGTACGATGTGAATTTTAATACAGGTAAGGTACATAGGCGAACCTGACAGTTAATCTTCGCTTGAATCTGAAGATGACCCACCGCTAGGGCCATCGAAACATCAGTCACTTCCATCAACAGTCTTTCTCAAGACTACACTAACCTGCTTGATTAACTTCCACAAACATCTAGCGATTCTCCCAGGTTCAAATCATTTATTTTATTGTGTTCAGGCCAAGTTGTCACCTCAGTCTCGGTATAAAAGTATAGCCTTATGTAAAAATTAACCAGAGTAATACTTTAATCAGACAACAGAACACGTTTGGAGATCCGGTTATATATATTTTTGTTTATGTTTATATGTGTGGATGTGTTTATTTTGGGATAATTTATTATACTATTTTTATTTTTCTCTTAATATTATAGACGACTGGAGACGGCAAATGTAATGGCAGCAAGAATAATCCAGAATCCCTGGAGGTGTGTTTCAATGGAATTTCTTTTAATTACTTCGCTATCCTTGCTGCACGGCGCAAAAACGATATACAGGAGTTACGTACGCCCTAAGGATTAATGTGTTAATATGATCCTCCACTACAGAGAGTAGATTACCTTCAGTTCGTCTTCGGGAATTTCAGTTAGATACTGTTATAGTAGAGAATCTTAAAAGAAAGATCCAGGCGAGATTCGAACCCGCAACCTTCTCAACGTTAGACGGATGCTTTATACAACCAGTGATATAAAAGTAGAGTACTGCGTCGGCAGTTTTGAACAGCTTGTAGATAATCAAAAGGGTTGGGAAACTGCCAGAACTTAAGAATAGAGAAAATCTATTCTGACAGTTTTACAACCCTTTTGATTATCTACACGTTCTATATAACCATTGGGCCACCAGAACTCAGACGGCAGAACAAAGTTACGTTCAGGATTTACAACTGGGACGAGTCGTTCGGCAAGCCTGAGGCAGTAAATTCTCAGTCAAATGTTATAACACATTCATTTTTCTTCGGAGATTGCCTTTAATAATGTTATATTCTTAGAAAATCTTGCTGCTCAAACTGTGACAACGCCCAAAAGTTTCATCTTACTGTCTATAGACTCTGCATGTTATACCGAACAATACATGGAAGTACCAGAATATATGCTGGATATGCTCATAAGAAACCGTGACATTCGTCGAAGAGTCACTCATTATAATGAATTTAATTACGTATGCCCTGGTTACAATAGAGAACTGGATGCTTCACGATCTTTGGTTGTCCAATCTACTAAAATTTGGAATAATTTGCCGTTAAGTATAAAACAGTCTGCAAGTTTGCACTCTTTCAGAGTAGTATTTTTTAAGAATGCTTTTAGTAGTCAGTTGAATATGAATCATTCTTAATTTTATTTGATAATTTCAACTAGGTTTTTGGGTCTTCGGTATTACTCGGGCTATCTGTGGTATCACGAGTCTAGATTTCGGCTGCATTTTCTGTGTGTTTATTTCTCTTGAATATCACGAAATTGCGCAATCCGTCAGGCGTTGAGAGACTGAGACATTTTGCATGGTCGATTTAGCTAGTTGTTTTGGACATTTGATTTCGATCAAAGTACTGGTAAATTTTCCGAGAGAAGTTCCTAGTTACAGTCTGCGATTTAAGCTATGCACTCATTCCATATATACTCAAACGCGCATGGAGGTCTACCTTTGGCCAGGTTATCTCTTCCCATGTCTGCGTTGTTTAAGTAATATGTAACGAACGAGTTTGAGTGTTTCATCAAGGTAACCAAACTCGAGGAAGCATAATGAAAACACAAGGTCGAAGGCCAAGTGTTTGGATACCCTGATGAAACACAAAAAACTAGTTCAGATGTTTGAGAGAATGTTAAGAAAATCTAACTGTCGCTTTCGCTTCACTATGAGTATGATTTCATCGCCCGAATACAGACGTACTTTGATATCAAAGCACTTTTTTTTTATTAATTTGATATTCAAGTAAGGCCTTCGGCGATTGATGTCAACCGACTTGTTGTGAAGAGCAGAGCGTACAATTTCATATTTTGGCGAGTTAATGTTTCTTGAAGTTCTTTCAAATGTTCAGTTCAGGTCGTGATCGTCTGAGAAATGTTTCATAAAAAACTCGAACGGTGTTTGGGTTACCCTTTCCATCGAATCAATATTTCAGAAGAAAACCAAGGTCAAAATGTGGTTAATTTATTCGAGTGTTTAATCGTAGTATCAAAACGGTTTTCCTCACGAATAGTTAATGAGTTTGAGAAGTACAAAGCAAGCATAGTCCTTTGACCTAATCGGCTGGAGAAGAAGGTTGAGAATAAGAGGACTAAGTTCGAATGAGTGCGATGACTTGGTGGATCAGATATCTTCCATTGAGCTGTTGATAATTGTGAATTGAATATGATGGCTATTTCTGACTGTTCTGCCCGGCTATCCCAATAGCTTAGTAGTCTAGAGCGGTGGCACGTTTAGCCAGAGACCTTGGGTTCGATTCTCGGTTGGGGCAATCAGAGAAACATTTCTACAGTAGTGATTTGGCGTGAAAAGTTCACAAAATTCTGTCGAAGCGGACTATTTTTTGTAAAACAGAGCAACAGAAGCGAACTAATAACCAGAACAACATGACATTTGTGTTGACCTCTCGAATTTAGCACGTTTGTCACTGAGGTTCATTCTGCCCAGAACATGATATTGGCTCATAAACCGATGAAAATTACGTCGTTCATTGTTCGTTTAAATGCAGTATCAGGTAGATAGGCAGATAAATTTCAACGGATGACAATCACCTTATTTTAAAAGCGGTTTAATCTTCAGTTGTTCAACTCTGTCCTACCGCAAATTCCAGCAATATAGTAAATGTATGTAAAATGTATGGTACAACAATCACACTGTTGTTCCAAGGGGAATATTGTCACGAAATCTCCCGGGATTGCGTCAAAGTAAGCGAATATATAAAATTGGCGCTTTTGTGTATGGTATCGACAGAATGGTTTTAATAATTAACAATTCGAAACGTGCTAGGATTCACGCTAGGGATGGACAATTTTATTATTTAGCGGGGGTTGAGCAATTTTTCTTTGCATTAATTTTTTGCCCCGAACTTTCGGCAAGAAATTTTTATTCACCTGTTTGTTCTGCAAGAATTTTTTTTTTTGCATTCTTTCACTGGACAGGGGTTGTTTGAATTATTTTTCCGTTCGGTAGGTGTGCTTTATTTTTCCCGCACCTTTTGCCGCGCCAGAATTTTTTTTTTTGGTAATTACTCAACCCCTCCACAAAAGTAAAGTGTTCAATCCCTTAATCCAAGTTTTAGTGAACTAGTAGAAATGGCAAAGGCGACGAAGTCAACGAGATACTAGAAATACTTGCTCCTTCCAAATCAATGTGATCTCCAAAAAGTTACTAA
>JBAHVQ010000158.1:150354-162318 GCA_036872915.1 Nanipora kamurai
AGAAAAGTCAGAAACCATGCTAAAACCTGTCAGCTGCTTAGCACAGTTGATGCCTCATTTAAATTTATACACTGACCGCAGCACAAAGTGAATGTGATGTCCAGTCACATAGTCGCAAATGATACTGCAAATTAAATATCGATATATAGACTGGTGCGAGTGGCCAGCGCGTGTGATGGCGGGCTCAAAAAAAAAACGTAAACGATACGTACGGGGAGAGCCAATATATATATATAAGCCGTAATAGACATCTTTTTATTCTTGTTGTAAAACAAACGTTGTGTTATTAAAAGGATAGAAGTCAAGCCCTCGGATCGTGTAGAATTTTAGGTAACATTTGGAGGTCCCACCAAGATCTATTGATACGACGAAAGTGTGGAAACACGACGAGTAGAGACGGTGTTTGTTTACGGATCGAAAGTAAGAACTAAGGTACGCTTTAATGTATTGAACTGTTGGTAAATGGATGAAGAAGCTATGATGGAGTTACAGTCACAGATACTCGGTTTAAATGTAACTGATTTTGGCGTTAGTATGAAGTGGCTTAGCGTTGAGACAGCACCTGTGAAAGGGAGGTTTGAACTGTTCAAGATAATACGCTCTGCTTTGGAGGAGGAAGCAAGTGGGTGTGAGGGAGACGACTTTGGAAATCTAGTGGAGAAAATTATGTTGGTGTTATGTGAACAAACACTAGAAAAGGATAAAGCAAGCTCAGAGGAAGTCGAGAAGAAGAAGCAAGAATTAGTGGAACTTGAGGCACAATATAAACAATTGTCAACAGCACAAGAAGAATTGAAACAGAAGATGGCCTTGTTAGGACTACCACAGAAAGAAGCTAATACAACGACAACCCCTACCCTAGAACCAGCCACCAAAACAATTATTGCTAGTGAAACGGGCCTTAATAACCTCAACACCAGTATCTTTTGAAGAAAAATCAAGATACAAGGCCAGATAGGTGAACCGGGACAGAAGGACAAGCTCACCTACCAATCACTGATCTCGCAGATTGAAGCTGGTTTGAATAAGGGATACTCTGAGGAAGAAATGGTAACTGGTGTTGTTCGTGCAATCCAAGCAGGGTTGCAACTACGAAGCTACCTGGAAGGGTTAACTGGATTAACACTACCAAGACTTCGTAAAATTCTGCACTTCCACTATCAGGAAAAGAGTGCCACAGAACTATACTAGCTCCTAGCTAACATAAACCAGACCCCAAAAGAAGACCCTCAATCATTCTTGATCCGTGCCCTAACCATTCAACAAAAAATAATCTTTGCGTCACAGGAATTAGACAGTAAAATCAAGTATGATGGGGAACTAGTCCAAGGACTGTTCCTTCATGCTGTGGAGACCGGCCTTGCAGATGAAACTATCCGTGCTAAAATCAGACCGTTTTGAAGCCTAGCAATGTCGGCAGAGTCAGAGAGAGCAAACAAATTCAACTAAGTAAGAACTTCTAAACCAACCACAAAACTGTCAAAGGTTGAATTGGCAAATAATGGAGATTCGAAGGAAACTAACCAAAGTAAATTGCAGGAAAACCAGATCCTAGTGAACTCAAAGCTATCCAGTCGGAACTGAGCAGTGTTCAATCAGAAGTCGCAAGCCTTCAGAGGAAAGTTGATGACAAAGATCATCCCCGGAACCATAGTGCTACAACTGACCACAACATACAAAGTTCAACCAGAGATGAATGTGGATTTGTGCCGGATTCCACCAGAGATGACACCGGGTTCCGGTCAAGGAACCCCTACTCCAGACAGTGCAAAACGTGTTTCGAGAGCAAGGAGATAAACTGCACCCATTTTTTTAAATGTGGTGGGCCAAACCATACTGCCCGCAACTGCAGGTCGGGAAACGGACGTCGGCTACCCCCGAGGGACAGGGTGTAGCCTCCTCAGCAAAGAACACGTCCCACTGTTGTAATAATTGTCATAAAGAAGAAACAAGTGGAAATTTTAAATGTTGTTCTGCTTGCAAACTGGTTTATTACTGTTCGATTGGATGTCAGAAGAGACATTGGACTGAACACCAAGTACTGTGCAAAGCTATTCAAGGATTATCTAATACACAAACTGAAAGTATTAGAGGGCTTGGAGATAGCTGCGATCCTAATGTTTTTAAGTGACATCCCACCAAAACAGCATGCAGCAGTGGCAAGGTTGGTGGGAAGGAAATGCTCAGTTAATTGCCAGCTAAATGATGTAAAGATAGAGGTGCTGTGGGACACTGGAGCTCAAGTTTCGATCATTACGGAGCATCTTTGAAAGAACAGTTCCCTGACTTGGGGATACGAGACATTAACGAATTGCTGGACGTTGATGCTGACTTGAAGTTGACTGCAGCCAATGGGACATCGATTCCTTACCAAGGCTGGATTGAAGCGAGATTCCAGTTAAATGGGCAAGAATAATAGGAAGTGACTGTTCCCTTCTTGGTAACTCCGGAACACCTCGAACAGCCAATTATTGGGTATAACGTGATGGAATTGTTTATCAAAGACAATGATAATGTGGTGAACAGACCAGCCGTAGTACAGAGTGTCTCCAGTAGCTTTGGAAATGTACCAGAGGAACATGCAAAACAACAACCCTGAATCGCTTTGCGAAGTGAAGACAACAAAGCGTGACATTGTTATCCCAAAAGGTGCATCGGTTGGGGTACCCTGTCGAGCTAACACGGGAAGCGTTACCATGGCAACGCCAGTACTGTTTGAACCCGATGAATTAACGCAGTGGCCGCATGGTTTGATCATTCAGGAAACGTTAACAACTATAAAAAAAGGAAAATCAACCATCTTAGAAATTCAGGTTTTCAACAACACAAAGCATGATATAACCTTGCATAAGAGAACGGTGTTAGGACGGCTCCAATTGGTTCGTTCAATTACCACAGTCGATGTAAAGTTACGAGGAGGTGAAGAACTAGATACAGCAGAGAAATCTACAAAAGGAAACACTATACACGATGTTGATCAGTGGAGGTCATCAACAAGAGGGGATCACACTGAAGTGAGTATGGAGCAAGGTCCTATACCCGGAGTTGACCTGAGCGGACTAACAACTGTCCAGAAGATGTTGTATGAGGAGCGACATGCTTTTGCCACGAATGTAGATGATATTGGGTGTATCCCAGATCTCACGATGGAGATCAGTCTGGTGGACAAACGACCCGTGCAAAAGAATTATACTGCTATACTACGTCCCTTGTATCCGGAGGTCAAACGTTATTTAGACGATCTCCTGAATAAGAACTTCATCAGAAGATCAAAATCACCCTATTCTAGCAGTGTCGTATGTGTGAGAAAGAAGGACGGGGGAATGAGGTTGTGCGTGGACTATCGCGAATTAAATAAGAAGACAATTCAAGATCGGCATCTGATCCCTAGAATCCAAGAGACATTGGATAACCTCGGAGGGAACGCATGGTTTAGTACGTTAGACCAAGGTAAAGCCTATCATCAGGGGTATATCAGCCCTGCAAGCCAGCCACTAACAGCTTTCACAACCCCATGGGGGCTGTGCGAATGGGTTCGGATACCTTTCGGATTGACAAACGCTCCTGCAAGCTTTCAACGCTTCATGGAGGGATGCCTAGGATACCTTCGTGATGAGGTGTGTATCCCTTACCTGGATGATATCATTGTCTTCTCAAAGTCTTTCCAAGAACATGTGGAACATGTGCGAAAAGTCCTTCAGTGCTTGTGAAATCACGGTGTTAAACTCAAACCAAGTAAATGCAAACTATTCCGCAACGAAGTCCCGTTTCTTGGTAGAATAATATCGAAGAACGGATATTGTATCGACCCAAAGGCAACCGAAGCGGTAACAAAATTGAAGAACAGTATCCCGAAGACGGTAGGAGAGGTTCGCAGAATAGTGGGTTTACTAGGAGTTTACCGCCGCCATATTAAAGATTTTTCTCGGATTGCAAAGCCTATATATGAACTGCTAGACGGAAAAACTCAAAAAGCAAAATCATCGACTAACGGCCAACTTCCTTCAAAACATCCGGTGAAGTGGACTCTGGAGCATGGAGCTACGATGAACAGGCTGATTGAATGTATCACATCACCACCTATTTTAGCTTACCCCGATTATGATGCCCCGTTTGTACTTCATACCAACGCTTCACAGGATGGCCTTGGAGCTGTTCTATACCAAGAGCAAGGAGGAACATTGAGAGTTATTGCATATGCGTCATGTACGTTGACCCCCGCAGAGCGCAATTACCATCTCCATGCAGGAAAGTTGGAGTTGTTAGCCCTGAAATGGTCAATTACAGAACGATTTTGTGACTACCTTTACTACGCCCCCCCATTATCTCGTGTACACAGACAACAACCATTGATGTATGTCCTCTCAACAGTGAAGCTCAATGCGACTGGGTTGCGATGGGTTGGAGAATTGTCCGATTTCAATTTCGAGATCAAGTATAGACCGGGAAAAGTTCATATCGACGCCGACCGTTTATCCAGACTTCCAGGCGACTTCAAGGAGTACATGGATTCCTGTACACAAACCGTCTCTAACCAGGAGTTTAGTGCCACGGCTTCCCACATATGTTCTATTAGTAACGGCGATATGGTATGGATAACGTCAATAACTGACCAACCAGGAGTCCTAGAAATGGACAAACGCCAGTTGCCAAGTCAGATAAAGACGGTTGATAGTGTGAAAGCTCAATGGGCAGATCAAGTTATAAGCAGAGTGTTAAACTATGTAAATGAAAAGACGAAACCAACCCTTGACAACTGGCAACGCGACCCCCAGCAATGAGGAAATATCTTCGTGAATGGAATAAATTACACGTGGACCACAAGACCGGCAGATTGTACTACCATTTAAGTATAGACGAATAGTGTACCGGGAACTCCATGAGGAAATGGGACACCTTGGTACTGAACGCATGTTCACCCTAGCTCGAGAACGATTTTTCTGGCCAGGGATGAGGACGAACATTGATCATTATGTCAACCAAATGTGACGATGAGGGAGCCACAGCAGTCTATCACCACAACTGCCCCGTTTGAATTGGTGTCGATAGACTTTGTACATATTGAACGTAGTTCAGGGGGCTTTGAATACATACTAGTGATAGTCGACCACTTCACGAGATACACACAGGCATATCCAACATGAAACAAGGACGCGGAAAAGATCTACAATGATTTCATACCTCGTTTCGGCTACCCATCCCACATTCATCATGATCAAGGAGGAGAGTTTGAAAACAAGTTATTCCGAAGACTAGAACAGCTTTCGGGCATCGCACACTCGCGCGCTACGTCTTACCATCCGCAAGGGAATGGACAGGTAGAGAGAACGAACTGAACATTACTAAACATGCTACGAACTTTACCCGAAATGTACAAAACGAACTGGAAAGACCATGTTAATAAGTTAATTCATGCGTACAACTGTACAAGACACGAAGCAACCGAGTATTCACCTTTCTTGTTGCTCTTCGGTAGAGCACCAAGTCTTCCCATTGATCTCATGTTCAATTTACCAGAGAAACAAAAAGACACCAGTTATCCAGCCTATGTCGGTAAATGGAAAAAAGCGATGCAGGAAGCCTACTCGTTAGCTGCAAAATCAGCCCGGAAAGCCGTAGCAAAAGGAAAGAAGCACAGCGACAAGCGAATTCGGTTGACAGTCTTACTCCCAGGTGATCACGTCCTTGTAAGAAACCTAACACCACATGGAGGCCCGGGAAAACTTCGAGCGTTTTGGGAAGATAAAGTTCATGTAGCGGTACAACGGAAGAATCCAGAGAGCCCTGTCTATGATGTAAAGCAAGAATGCGGATATGGGAAGATACGAACGTTACACCGGAACTTGCTACTACCTTGCGATTACTTGCCGTCACTACAGGGCATACAATTCAGCAACTTCGTCAAACAAACGAAGGATACTACTTATGCGCACAGCTCAAACACGAAACCAGAACTCCGAACCCCCACAGCTGGAGCAAGATGACACAGACTCAGAGTCGGAGGGGGAGGAGAGACCATCGGTAGTACCAAACCATCTGAAGGATATATGTATGAGACAACCACAGGAAAGGCTTGAAGAGGGCGATGGTGGCACCATTTTACCGAGTGAAGTACGACAACTAGATACCGAAGATGAAAACCCAACACCTGATAACACCACCACTGATGTGATGCAAGGGAATGATCCTATGACCCAGGCTCCATCAGCAAATGAAGATGCAAACACGGACGTACTCTATCCCAGCACCATCTACAAATTAAGATGAAAGTCTGAACGAAACAGAAAACCATGTAGAAAACCCCAATTTTTACAATCATCCGCAAAGAATGCAACAACCACCATCTCGTTTTGGGCATAGTTTCCCAGGTAACCCTGCTGCGGGCGTATGCAATGTCTGGCAAAACCCCACTGTGGGGATGATGCAGATGCATGGATTCCTACCACCAGCACACCCTTTATATTATGGTTGGCCACCGAATCCACCACCAGTTGGTTACGGTCCAATGTACAATAATCCACCCACTTTTACTTTTTAGTTCGTTGGAACATAAACTGTATGATGCTATAAAAACTTTTAACTTCTGTTACGTAGGAACGAATCTATGTAGAGTATGTGCGCAAGAGATAGGTCATATCTGGAGTTAAGGGCTTGTGTCTGGTCAACCAACCCTGGTGTCGTCATGGAAACGAGATCAACAACTCTAGAAGCAGTAATGTTAAAGTACACATAAGATTCACACGTGTCATGGATGACATTCATTGAGGAGAGGAGAGTGATACTGCAAATTAAATATCGATATATAGAGACTGGCACGAGTGGCCAGCGCGTGTGATAGCAGGCTCAAAGAAAAACGTAAACGATACGTACGGAGAGAGCCAGTATGTATACAAGCCGTAATAGACAGATCTTTTGTATTCCTGTTGTAAAACAAACGTGGTGTTATTAAAAGGATAGAAGTTAAACCCTCGGATCCTGTAGAATTTCAGGTAACAGACACCGTGTCGTGCAGTCTCACAGCGGACAAACAGTAAATGCAGTTTAAATACTTTCTCCTGTTCGTTTTAAATGTCATATTTCGAAAGGAATATAATTGTTATTGTATTTTTTCTTGGCTGATGGCTTTTTATGTAAAATAGCATTTGTGTTATCAGCGCTGTTGTATTTAGTAATTAATTATTTTGGTTCAACGTGACTACAAAAATTGTAACTGTACATTTACTAGGTCTTGCACATGCCACGTTAATGTTAATATAATATGTATTAATATAGCCTAAAAAATAATACAAGGACAACCTGTTACTGCATCACAAATAAAATCAGGTGTAAGGAATTCAATAGTTCATGACATTATCATGGGCTGATCTTAGGTGGTATGAGTTGTTTCAGATTATAGCTATAACACAAGGCAAAAACATAACTCAAGAACAAACTGAAGCTTTATCTTACCAAGACAGAGGTTCAATGTTGGATCTTAATCCTGTTATTGTTTCTAAACCTTTTCCACGTGGTGTTGAAATATTTTCGCTGAGATCCTGCTGAGTAAAAATAAGCCAACAGGTAAAATGATATATTACAGAGTTCACGTTGAATATCAAACACAGGCCTGGGCTTCTCAACAAGTGTGATTTGTCTTAAATAAGCTACAATGCATACCGGTATTAGCAAAACTATAACATTTTGCTGCAAGTCACCTGAACGTGTTATAGCTTCTTTTATTTTTATAATATATTTGAGACATGTAAATGCTCCTAGTTGCAATACATCCTTTTCAGTTGTCAAACACATGAC
This sequence comes from Nanipora kamurai, assembly GCA_036872915.1. NCBI lineage: Eukaryota > Metazoa > Cnidaria > Anthozoa > Scleralcyonacea > Helioporidae > Nanipora > Nanipora kamurai. The sequence continues at coordinate 158,146 of JBAHVQ010000158.1, forward strand.
TGTAATTTGACAACTTTTGTTTGCAAACCCACTGTACCTAAAAGTGTCTCACAATTCACAAACAGCTTTCTGCACTGTAAGTTTAGGATGGCTTCATCGGCTAAGCATGTCACACAGTGCGATGGAGCACTCCATTACGATTGCTGCACATGATCGAAATTGGTCAAAGCAGGAGAGAGAATCATTAATCGATTGTGTGATTGACATATATATGGATAAGAGGAGAACAGCAGTCTCTCCCAGCAAACATGAGGAACAGGAAAAGACTCAAGATGTCCTGCAAGCTGCAACTAGTTATTCAGTAGAAACTGATTCTGTGTCATCTCCATCGACATCAGAAGACGAAAGCTGATTATTAAATGTAAATTAACTATATTCTTCTTTAGTTTCTTGAATTTAAAGTTCATTTTAATAACTATGCTACTGTAGTACTATTGTAGAAGAACAAAAGTAGATAAGTGTTCAAAATAGTATACTCGTCATACATAAGACTGTGCCACTAATGAAACTTGGTAAATAAATTTAGAGTGTTTACAATGTTAATTTACAGTACTTCATATTTTGCATGCTACAACCAGATTTCAATTAGTTGTAAACTATTGGTGCTTTGAAAACAGGTGTGTTGTGTGCTGAGCATGCAGAAAATTAAAAAAAAAAATGGCACGCCTAGATATCTCTAGGATGGCCTGAATCGCTACAAATGCATAACATATGTACACTCGTATTTTACAGAGGATGAAACTGGATGTTCTCAGGCTATTGCAAATGCAGCAAAGAAGCAAAACCTTCCAACATGAATACAATAAGTACTGCTTTTCTGTCTGTATGGATTTGCCAGAAAAAAGAGTGCCTGTTACCAAAACAAAATATGAGCTTAATGGACTAGATGATGAAAGTACTGATATAAAGTCAAATATGATTCACCATTACAATTCACAACTTATGTCTGTCAGAATTTGCAGCATATTACTAAATTGAATTCATAATGAAATATAAAATTCAAGCCAAAACATTTAATAAAAAAAGAATGTTATGATATTGCTGGTACATAATGGTGGACAGTCATGTGTGCATCACAGGATTTATGCTTATTAACAATTCGAGAATAATTATACTGATCACTGCTTTTGCCGGTTTCTACATGAACCATCTGCCCTGAAAATGGCTCAGCTGGCCACCTGTTCCAGTGGCAGAAAAGCTATGTCTATCTGTGTTTTTCTTTTTATTGCCCTTTAAAAACCCCATCCAACCACACTCTTATTGTCAAAAACACTAATGTCTCTATCATCCATATTTTTATAGACTGTTTATAAATGCTTGAAATGTGTTCAACGCACTCCTACCATGACCATCCCGATTGCCAGAGTCCATGTTCTGGACAGTTCTGAACAAACTTTCAATGCATGCTGACCAAAGCTGTTGGACCTACCATCCTATTTATTATGGTAAAAGAAGTGTTCATTAATTTAGGCATCCGTGCCAACCACTCAACTAAAAGTATAAAACAAAACATATTCCGCATATAATCATCTTGTAAAACTCAAGATATGAGCAAAAAAAACAAGAGAGAATGTTTAAATAGTAATATTTCGAATTTGTTACAAATTCATCGTCAGACCAAGTGACTAGAATTAAATAACGGCGTTCTTTTATATTTACAGTTGAGTGATGACATCATTAGAAAAGAAGTCAGATATATTTACATCTCAGATTTGCAACGTGATTAATTGTCAGTGTGAGAGGTGAGAAGAGAGTGGTGAAAAGAGATATCACCTTTGATTAAAAGAGCTTCTAAAAATAATAGAACATTAGGAGTGTACGACCTACAAGAGTGAAGGATTTTAAATTTGTTAAAAGTAAGATTCTTAAGCCCCGTTCAAATGAGTCCGACATTGTTGGGTGCAGCATGTTGGGTACTGTTGGAAGATGTTGGATTGGGTTTGATTTTGTTTAAAATTTTCATCTAACATTGTACAACATTTGATGAGAACGCGTAATCATTGGCATTGTTTCCATGGAGATTTTACAAAGAACAAAGATGGTGGAACGCAATACCATGTCTGAGTCTGATATTTTGACCAAGAAGTCCTCAAATAAGCAAAATGCCGAAGAAAAAGATTCCAGCACTAAAACGCCTTCGAACAAAAAGAGAAAGACAGCTGACGACAATGGAAAACAAGAGAGTAAATCAAGAAAGTGGACCGACTCGGATATCGACACACTAATCGAAATGCTGGAAGAGCGGGCTTGTTTATGGGATGTTTCATGTAAAGATTATCATTTAAGAGACAAAAGGCTTACACTGAGATGGAAGAAGTTTTGGAGATAAGTGTTGCCGACGTTAAGTCAAAAATAGCAGGATTATGAGCCCAGCTTGTAAGAGAAGAGACCAAAGTCAGGACAGGCTGTAACTGACAATTACGAGTCAAATTGGATATGCTGGGACAAACTCCAGTTTCTTATACCAGTTATGCAAGCGGGTAAGAGTAAAGACAACTGTAACTCCATTGCCAGTTGACAGAACCTTCAGCAAAAAAGTACTCTTTAAAAGTTTCTCTCACCAATTTAGCATTCTTTGACGGATTATGTCCTCTTTGTGGTATAGCAAGTGGCAAAAGTGAACTAGAGAACTATTTTCATCTTGTGTATCAACTAGTCCTGTTGGACAGTAACAAATTTTCGATGCTGTACTTCGCAAGTAATTGTGGAGAACAAGAGCTGCCATGGTCAGTGTTTCTATTGTGTTCGGTGGAAGCAGAAGTACAGACCTAAATACACGCCATTGATTTGCTATGATTCCGAATAGGTTTTCTGACAATCTTCTTGCCCGACTGTGTCTGTAATTATAGATCCTCTTATCTTCAGTGAGGCCCTTTTGTCACTTTCAAAGCGAAGGCATCATCACCCAGAGACAGATAAGGTACCGTTATTTCTCTAGATGGTGTCATCATCAATTGATTTGGCCAGACCACACTTGTTGAATACACCACCATCACAAATCCTACCATTTGTGCCAATATCCGCATAGATACATTCATAATCTGGTCCAGCAACAGTCATTAATACCAGTGAGTGGGTGTTCTTATAGTTATAGTAATGGGAGCCAGCATGGGCAGGTGGTTGCATGACTCTGTTTGCCATCTACGGCTCCTACACAGTTGGGATAGTTCCATTTTTCTTCAAACAATGAAGCAATTTCTAGCCATTCTTTCTCGGTTGATGGAACGTTTAGATGCACTGGCCCAAGGTGATCTACTATTGCTCAGCGAAAGCTCAGTGATCGGTAGGTCTCACCGGTTGCCAGAAAGCGCATCGCTAACGTCAATCTTTCTGGTGCTGTAATTACTTTATTTCCACCGGTGACTTGACGGGGAGCTATGTAAGGCTCAATTACTCCTAGCAATGCCAAAAAAATCTTGGTAGGTCATTTGCATCATCTCATGGTATGCATGAGTATCTTCGATCATCAACTTCCTCATGATGTTGGTAAAAAAATCCCTTTGTTTCTCTCCTCTTTATCTATTGCCTTGTCTTTCCTCTGCTGTGGCGTTCATTGTTGAGTAATTCACGACATTTAAGCGCCACAACCGCCAAACATTTTGTTTTTTTTTCCATCGTTTACAGGTCTTCACTCAGTATGAGTTCATTTTGGGTTTTCAAACCTCGGCGCCATCTTGTCACGAATTATGTAATACTATAAAAACTGACCAATCAGAGAAATGATTGTCCCGTTGCCAAAGTTTTTTTTTGCGTGTTGCTGCATCCGTTTGAACATGTTCCAACAATGTTGGACTCGTTTGAATAGGGCCTTAAAGTTGGGAGAAGATGGAAGAGGAGAGTGATTTGAATGTAAACAGTCAAGTAAATCGTTTATATCAGCCAGATACAATGCGTGTTCACAATTAAGGAAATGCTGGGCAACTGCACTAGTGTTTATTTTAAACGCATTAAATGGTCTTTCTTTAAATATTAGTGATTGTAGGGGAAAAGGTTATGATGGAGCTGGAGCCGTTGCTTGCTACAAAAATGGTCTTTCAGCTCATATTTTGCGCTTGAATAACAAAGCTATTTACACTCGTTGCTACAGTCATAGACCAAATCTTGCCATATGTGATTCTTGTACTGTTCCTGTCATCAGAAATGTATTTGAGCAAATTAAGGATATGTCTAACT
>JBAHVQ010000158.1:162418-186744 GCA_036872915.1 Nanipora kamurai
CCAAAACACTGCGTAGCCACATGACAGCATTGCTCTTCTTATATATTATTATAATGACTATGATTGGAATTACGGTTAAAGTTACGGTTAGAACTGTGATCAGAGTTATGATTAGAATTATGATTAAAATTACGATTAGAATGATTATAAGGATTACAATTTTGATTACTTGAAAGTTGCACATTGATCATATCAGTGTCATAGTGTTCTCGAGGCTTGATGAGAGCAAGTTCCCTCAAACAGATGTACGTGTATGAAGAACCTTTCTGAGAATTCTAGCAGCATTCTTCTCATGGCCAGCTAATCAGGTCTCAGTCCCAGTGGTTTTCGATTTTCTCTTCAAAGACCTGAGGCCGTTCTCACTGCTTCTTTTACATGAACTGTGTTGCAAATGACCTTTAATTTTATTTCCCATCATTTACTATTCAAGTTCTCTCCTTACATTCTCGTGCTTTACGATCTACTTTAGTTCATTTTCAATTAACCTATCATTACTGGGTATTATTACTATTACTGTTATTTTTACAGCTAATAATACTATTGCTACTACAGTACTACCATCGCAATTGTTATTGTTTTAAGTGTTACACTTATAATTATTATTAAAATTACTATTAGTCCTATTGCGGCTGTTCATGTTGTTGCTGTTGTTCTCGACCTTGCTGTCGCTGTTGTTGTTGTTGTTGTTGTTGTTGCTACTGCTGTTGCTGTTGTTGTTGTTGTTGTTGTCGTTGCTGCTGCTGTTGTTGTTGTTGCTGTTGTTGTTGCTGTTTTTGCTGCTGCCGCTGTTGTTGTTCTTACTGATGCTGTTGTTATTGTTGTTGTTGTTGTTGTTGCTGCTGTTGCTGTTGTTGTTGCCGTTGTTGTTATTATACAAAGGGTTGTTTATTAAAAAAAATTTGTTAAGTATCATATCAGGTCATTCCAAAGCGTTCTGAGATTTTGTTTCGCTACACTCGTGTACAATATTTGTGTCTGGAACTAGAAGACACATAACCAAAAACTCTCAAAACTACATGTGAATACAAATAATTGCCAACGGTTGAAATTTCAGAAATCATGCAGCTAATTGGTTGGCTGGTTCATTGTGGTTTAAGGAGCATTTTCTCCAACTTTTCAGTACAGGTTTAATAATAAATATCATTGGGCACTTCCCATTCTTCCAGATCTTTATCTGACAAAATTACAATTCCACATTTTTTCCACAGTACATCTCTTGCACAAATTCTCAGATTGGCTCACGATTTCATGGCTGTCAGTTTTGCAAAGCAAATTAAGGTGGCTGGAGACACTTTCCAAAAAGATAGAAGAATACAAATTTTACCCAATAAAATCAGAGTAAATATCTCCAGATGAGAAAGAAGCATAACTTAGAAGATTGAAAAACACAATTTGGCATCAATTATTAGCTTTGCAAAGTAAAGTGTTCAAGCAGTTGCTATGGAAACGTTTTAAATGGGTTCCAGTTACTGTTTAAGGCATAGTAATTTAACTCACATAAGAGTAGGGTGGCTGCATTTTTTTTCTTAATTAAAAAGTGCTCTTCATGTACAGTACTGGCAATCACTAAGCTAACTTTAACAAAAAAAATTGCATTGCAAATGTTTTTTGAAGTGAAAAACCAAAATTTCTTTTCTTAGAAAAAAGACATTGTAGATTTATCCAAAGCCAATCGCTTTTAAACATACTTACAGAGTGTAAATGGAAAAAACAGGGCATCATGGTGCTTTTTTGCAAGTCAAAACACGTTAAATGGTAATTAGCAGTCATTTTGAAAGATTACTGCTGCAAAGATTACACGTGCATCACTTTTTCTTGATAAATTTTTTTTTGTTAGAAATGTCCATTTTAGCATAACAAAATTATTCATTCACAAATTTTTAAAATATTACTTGAACTTTTAACTTTTATGGAAATTTTACTAAGCCACCTTAATAAAACCTGATACAATTACACCAAGAAAGTAACCATTAAACAAACATAATAATCATACTTAGGGACATTTTTAAAACTACAAGAAGGTTGGCTCAAAATGTCATATATTATACAATATATACTATATTATATAATTAGTTTCCATGAACTTTGGACGGATAGAAAACATGTTTAAAGGGGAGTTTATGGGCATTTGGACCCTGTACTTTAGATTGTTAAATATAACTTAAAATTAGACCCAGCTTTATTTTGGAATTTTAATGTTTTCATTATCTGACTCATGTAGCCACAAAACAGCCTAAAAAATTTACAACCTGGTTATTACATAAATGAATATGCTGTATACTTTTTTGTTTTATTATTATTAACTATTTTTAAAAACAACAAATGCTGGAATTTTTCAGCTTTTTGTAATAAATAATAGTTTATATATAATTTAGTATTTTTATATATAATAGTTTATATACTTAATAACTGTAATGGCTTAAATTTATTTAAAATTTATAAGTCATTTACTTACCTAAATTTTTTAAATTTATCTATTTTTAGCAGAACTGCCTTGAAGTAAATAAAACATCAGGTCATAATTAAATACTCACATAAACTAAAATTATTAATTTATTCTTGGTTGTAAGGATGTTCAGATTATACTGCACTTGTTGGTGTCTCAGCCTGTTTTTGAGGTATTTAACATGTTGAGCTTGATTGTCAATTTTTAGGACATCAGCAGCTACATACAATAGCATCCTAATCTGAACTGGAAATGCCAGCGTTCACATTCAATAATGTACAATGAAAAAATAATGTTGAAGTTTGGTTACAACTGAAAACAATTAAAAAATAGTCCTTGGTAAAATCCAGCTGAGACCTGTTATTTCTGCTCCATGTGTTAGTTAAAGAGGACTTTTGTCAATTGTTTAGTTGAGACAACAATTTCTACCTACTGAACATAGTTTTGTTCTTAAATATGTTAAATATGTACTTAAATTGTACAGAATCTTTTAACAGTGTGACTTTCAAGTTGGTCCTGTTATTCATGTTTTTGGCCAGTTTCATCATCAATAAAATGTTTGGCAATTTTTGGTTTTATTAGTGGTTCCCCATTTTATCTATTGTGGTTTTCCTTTATTTTATTCATTAGAAGGGGCAAGGGCGTACTTTAGCATTTTACTCTAGTCTGGCTAACGCCAGACAACTTTACTAATGAAGATTTGTCAAGATTTTTGCTAGAGTTTTTGAGATATTAATGCATTTTTAGTTTTTGTTGGTTTGTTGGTCTTTATTCATTTATTAATGGTATTTAGTAATTTAAACATACTTTTTTCTTTCTCAAACAAAATTAGAACAAACATATATCAGCATTTTTTTGTTCATAGTATCATCTAGTAAACCTATATTGCAGTTATATAACATATATTATATGTAACAATTATAAATTTATATGAGCTGTGAAATTTTACAGCTGTCATGACTGGACAATTAAAAAGTTAACATACCTTTAAATTTTAATCAGGAATTGAAACTCAGTTCAATTAGTTCAGTGGGTTCCAATTCAATTCAGGGCTTTAGTAACCTCGATCTTCCATTATTCTGATTGAAAAACTGTTGCCTTCTTCAGGTTTTGTGATGCTGAAGTCCACCATATTAATTGAGTAAAAAGCTTATACAGTGGGCCAATGCTTGGTTTTAGATAGCATTCAAAACATTTTCTACATACAGTGGGTACAGTGTAAATGTGACTTGATGTACCACATCACCTTTTAATTACAGTAATGTTATTTCATTGCATAAGTCTAGAAAGGTTTTATTCAAGGTCTTTTCATTAGAAAGGATCAATATTTTACTTGTTTGACAAGAATACCAATATAGAATGAATAGTGGTTAATACAAGTTTTAAAATTATTTCAATCCTGCATCCTCTTTCCAGTTTTTGGTTTTTCTATACTGAGAATAATGGTACAGATTGTAAACACATTGCAAGATTGAATTCCTAGGATAAATTCCTTTGTAATCTAATTATGAATATCAAAGCGCAGCATAATATTTTTATAAAAGCCAACATCAGACAAGAATAAAAGAAATCATAATGTTTAACAATCAAAGGTTAGAACTCTATTAAATATTACAATTCCTTTTATTCCTGTACTACAATAGCTCTAATTAAAATATTATGCTGAGCTTTAATATCTAAAATTAGATTATGCTTCCCAAATGGTGAATCAATAACTTACATTGTGGTTTAACCTGGCCAACTAAAACTCCGATTATGAAGAACTCTTACAGTATTTTTGGCAACATAGCTAATAACCACACACTGAAAGAATACAAGGGTAAATCCAGCCTCCCACCATAAAATGGACATTAGATTAGTTTTTTTAACAATATACAGACTTTTATAACAAAAATGTGCCACATGTATAGCATAGCCAGAACTATTTCTAAATTTTTACAAAGTATGTGTTATGAAGAAACTTCATTAAATAAATGGAATAAAAACAGAGTAAACAACCACCTGTTTCATGTTTTTCAGTGGTAGTAACCAAACTTATTTACAGAATTTTGTAAACTTTTGGGCCTCCTGTGGTGTATCTAAGCATTCATTTCATACAGTAATTTATACTAAACATTAGACATGAAACATGTTTGTTACAGAATACTACATGCATACCAAATTTGTGTAATCACAGAACTATCTTCCCTAGGCTACGTCAATCATTCATTCATTCATTGGAAATTATTCATATTATTATTACTCAATTTATTTTTCTCACCATATTGATTAGCTGAAAGATTACTATGTCACCTGCAAATAACTGCCTGCAAAAAGATGGTTGACTCAAGTGCATTGACTGGGTAACATCATTTTGCTGCAAATACATACAATATTTCATTCATGTACATTTAACCCTCTACCATAAACAAACTTATTGTCTTAACCTTGCATCAGCAAATAATTTATCCACTTGCTACTGATAAATCACAATACTCTGATCTCCAATAATAATTGTTAATTATTTGTACAGTTGTATCAACTCACTGTCACTTTAAGTTTTTGAACTCCCAGGAAATTAAAAATTTAGCTAGCACCAATACTGATCACAACTTATATAGGACCACAACCTGCCAGAGCATTCACCAATGGCATATTTCAGTATAATCCTCACTTGAGTTCCTTACCTTGAGAAACTCAGGAATTTATCTTCGTAAGGGACTAAAGAGTAATTTCCTTTGGTTTTTATTATCAGATATAGCTCTAAATTTAATAACTCTGGATATCATCAGTGGCATCTGTGATATTGGTTGATACAGTACCAGTTTAATATGGGTGAATCATAACCACTAGAAACTCTTTTAGAGTCATTATTTAAAAATATCTGTTCAACTCTGGCATCACCCAGATCTAAACAGCAGATTTAGGCATAACACAGCAACCTTGGAGCTAAGAGGAAAACTCTCAAACAGCTGCCACTGTACCTACAGAAAAATTTAGCACATCTGGTTGAAAAAAAAGATGATTAGATGTACTTTTAAATCGTTTCAACTCAAGTAAAAAAATAATGAAAGTGAAATGTTGTTTGTTCATATTGATTTCTCCTTGTTTACCTGCAGAAGATCGATAGCTTGTAAAGTTAATGCTTCGCCAGCACGCTTCGTACTGGCATTTTTTTTACTGGCACTATTATTAAAGAAATGGCATTAATAGCTAAATCGGAAGTTAAGAGAGATGCGAAACACGCATCTTTTTTCCAGGATAATTTGCGTGGCAATGTGATCAAATTAAACAACCAAATACTATCAAGTCAAGCGAAATTGTGACTTGAAAGGGATCAAAACTGGAACATGAACGGTGGAGTCTCCAGAATAGAGTGAAACTGTCTCGTTCAATACTCTGCTAAAGAATCCTCATCAGTGAACAGATTAACTCTTACCTCTCACAATTCCACAGTCTGTCGAGGTCAACTCTATGGTTTAGGGCTTCCGGTACCAAAGATACTCAATGATCTTTCCCGCTATGGAGTTACAGCTTAAATAACCTGATTTGACAATGTATCAAGGTTAGAATTCCACGTTTTACCGGCGAGTTCCGAGTTGTTCCGAAACATACTTTTCATGAAAAAATGGACGTGGCATTTCAATGGTAAATTACCATTTTTCAGTCTTGGAAATTGGTGCGGGTTGGGAGGACTTTGAGCTATGGTTGGTATTAATACGGGTAGGTGTAATTTTTGAGGTTTGTTGCTTCGCGTGGAATGGTCTTAAGAAGACTTCGGACTGTAAAAGTACAGTATACCAGTATTTCTATGAAGGGTTGGTACTTTCAGTCGGAATTCCTCAAGCTTGCTTCGTCGAGAAAACATTTTTTAAAAGTTAAACTTCCTGGAAATCCTTACAACGGCCGCACATAGCCTTGCATAGCGGATGCAACCTTTTATGGAAGGAAATGTGTTGGGGCTTTTTAGAATGACAGACAAACAATAGGTCCGCAGTGCGTACGTACCCTACTCGATTTCTCAGTTGATAAGTTTACCACAACCACATATTGGATTAGAGAGGCTACAGATATTGCCATCCCTAAAACCTGATTAAGTGTACTTCAAGCAAACTCACCATTCTCAAGAAAAAACTCAAGAAAATGCAAAAAAAATCGTCAGGACTCCAGCTGCACTATCACTAAATGTTTAATCCCACCAAGGTGGTGTTTGTATGAAAGTGAGCCAGCTCATGTAAACAAAAAAAGAATGACAACGGATTTGACAGAGTAGCAAGATCTCTACAAGTAGTGCCAGCCCTTCTAAGAGTACAGGCTCGCTTTCATATAAACACCACCGAAGTATTACATCATTCGGTAGCACAGCTGGGGGATCCGATACGGAGGCTCGGGGCCTTGATTGATTTCTCAGATTTCTCACTAACTCAGCTTTAAGCGACATGTTGTTATGTTCTAAAAAGAACTGTATGTGATGATAAACGAGATAAAAATACCTTGTGAAAAGTAAAAAAAAAAAAAACAAAAAAAAAACTTATGTTAGTACCGCCGTATTTTCGCCAAGTCTACGAAAATTGTATCTTGGACCTACTTTTACTGATTTCATTTTGATACAAATCAACAGATAGCTTGCACAAAGCCGTTCCTCGCATAATAATGAAAGCGTCTCTGCGTCTTGTTTTTTCTTTTCCTATGACAATGTAGTACTTAAAAAAACCATAACCAGCCGACAATTTTAAAAAGTAAAGTATAAAACATAATCCTAAAATTAACGTCTTGAAAGTTGAGATACAAGTTAAAACAAGACGAAGACAGATGCGGTAATATTTCGACTTTATCACAAAGCCATTATCAAACCAACTATAACTTGGTTTGATAATATAATGCGGTAATATTTCGACTTTATTTCAACTTTCGTCTTGTTTTAACTCAAGTTTCAAGATGTTAATTTTCGGATTATGTTTTATACTTTACATGCAGTACTTAGTACTTAGGCTTTTCATAACCGTATTTCTGATCCTATCCTAATCGTTATTACCAACCAACTCGATCACCACACCTATTTATAAGAAGTATTTTTATTCGGCTTGGTTCATTACAAAAATTGTGGGACTGACATGGTCAGTAAATAAAAAGAAACGCTTTGATGAAATGCAACTTACACGAAAATCTGATCATATGTCATATATCGTTATATTAAAGGAGAGACCGTGTTCATCTGTGTGTTCGACCTGACATTCGTACTCTAGGTCACCAGGATTTTTCCAAGTTTTATTGAAAAATATCTGATTGCCCTCCTACCCTTAGGTCATTTAATATCCAAATGTTGTCCCCATGCTACGAACGAACCATGAGAGCAGCGCTAATTAAACTGTTGGCTAAAAGTTAACTTGCTTCCTCGATAAATATGCCTATACTTGATACCCGATTAGATGTATATATGTGAAGATAATCTTCAGACGGTAGTTCACAAAAATCAGGAAAAGAACCTTGGAAGTAATACCTACTGGAATAATTACTCCATAATAATTTTCTGCAATCGGTAATTTTTCATGTTAATATATTTGTGTTATTATAATTCATGCAAAATGACCCAGGACAGATCATTAGAGACGAGAATCCACAGATGTTTTCACCTCTGAGGTGAGCAATGGATGTACACCGTTTATCTAATAGACTTATTATTTAATGTCAGTATACTGGTCACAAATGACGGTCCAGGTTCCGCCCTGTCTATTAAATCCATATACATGGTGACAAGTAGGATTTTCTATCAATTCATCGGCCACGGATTATTTTTGATGATTGCTGCGAGTGGCATGCTCCTGATATTGACAGGTAAAATGCGAAATCTTGCTTGCATGGCACTGGCACCCACGGCTTGAGGCGCAACAGACGCACTGTATGATATTAGTTTTTCATCAGGATTTCTCAAACTTATTAATAATTAATGAGAATTTTACTCAATCAGACAATCTCATTCTGTCACTTGAATGGGCTTTCAAACACGGTAAAACACTGTATCAAATACTAGAGTTTCTTCATCAAACATGACTATTTCGTTTATGTTAATCTGACGTATAACCTTGAAATAGTGTATCACAAAATTTATTGGTTCATTGCCTTTCATTTGAGAAGCCAATTCAAAAACTTGTTCTGCGTGTTAGGTCACGGTATCAAAACACGAGAAGGCAATGAGATTCATTGCTTTCTCGTGTTTTGATGAATCCCATTGCTTTCTCGTGTTTTGATAATGTGATCAAACACTTGAACTCGTTTTTGAAATAGTACATCAAAACATCGAGAAGTTTGTTGAAAATCGAGGGGATAGCTGAGGTTTTTTGCAAATGTCCTGATGTTTGGGTATCTGATGAAACACTGGAGTATACGATACTGCATCTCAAAAGAATCAGCATTTGAGTTGAAAATGAAGGTGAAAGTTGTCTTAATTTATGTAATTTATTTCTCAAGTCGGACATCCAAACCATGTCTCAATCCTGATTTCCTTTGTGTTTTTCACATTGATTATTGATCAGTCGTCTGAAACATCGCTTAATCGGTTAATGTTGCAATACCCTGAAGAATTCAAAATGATTGCATTTGTTATAATAAGTTTTCCACATAATTAAATTATTTTCCCTTGTAATTAATTTATAAAATAGTGTAATGCCTTTATATTTGTTTTTACCGCCTGGTGGCCTTCGGGTTTTGGCTAAAATTAGATATCTCAACCAGGATGAGATTCTCGTTTGTCGCACCGATTATCGAGCACTTAAGCTATCAAGTGAGCTATGAACGGCGTGCACTTTAATTCTTATCAATCTAACGTTACTCGTCAAACTTTACCTTAACTGGTACCGAAAAAAAGAAAGAATTCTCACTTAGTGCAAAGTCGATGTATGGATGCCATTCTGAAGCAACAAAATTTCATTGCAAGTTTTAAATAAAATTGTTTCTTTCTTGTTATGATTTGGGAACAATTGGTTTTGATATGTAAAATTAATTGCGGGAGCAAAACTAAATTCCATCGGACTTCCAGATTATCCGCGATCCAAATTTTTAAGTCGGATTTTAATTAGCCAAGATAAATTTCCAAAACTATGACTAACTATTATTAGTTCGCATTTCAAAACCATTTTATGGGCGATAAAAGTTATTGGTCTAACTTTCTTCATGTACATTATTGTTGCGTGACCGCTTTATCATTTTTTTCTGTCTAACGCTGCGAGCTGGAATAATCTTGATGAACATATCCAAAGCAACTTTAACTCCATGTCTCTTAATTCCTTCAAAACACATCTACTAAATTAGTCACCACCTCACTTTTTTGTTTAAATTTCTAATATTCATTTTAAATATTATGTCGACTTTGATATTATGTATTTAGATAGAAAGCACGGCCCTTTGAAAATCAGACCTTCTGAAAGGCTACCGTGTTTTGTAAATAAATGTAAATAATAACAATAATAATAATAATAATAATTTTTGTTCTCAATAAAAAGGACCCTTGGATAGTGCGTGTATGAAAGGATTAAATCTGGAGGAAAAAATCGTACACAAGAAGCGATACAGTTAACACGACGGAGCTGGACTACATGACCTGTTAACAGAATAAAAACGACGAAATTAATAATTATTGGTATCCAAAGTATTAGACATGGACGGCTTGACAGCGGAGATAGGGGGTATTCACCTCCTTAAATTTTACCTATAACTTTTACTAACTTTACTAACTATATACTTTAACTCTTTCACGACTGAGGGTCCCCTGTTTGACCAGTAAAATGGCGAGAGCGACATCAACGCATTCGAGTGCTATCGAGCTTCATTCGACATGAGCCATCACAAGCTGCACCGTTTTTGCAACACTACTGCAAGATTGTTGCATCACTGCTGCAACATTGCGTGCAGTCTTCCATTATGTATCACCGACTTAAGTGACCCAAGACCAACCCGAGATAGTTCTAAAATTAGACCACCTCGTGAGGTGATCTTAAATCGCTTTAAGTGTGAACGCTAACGTACCGCATTAACTGCAGTAAGTGAGCCAGATCAGAGTAAGAATAGCCACCAGAACCTTTTTCACCAGAGCCCGGTTGGCCAGTTGTAAAAAGCTCTCAATCGCATTTTAGACACCCGTCACATGATTAAATAGCACAGAAAGTTGAAAGGCTAGTAGACTGCCGAATATATGTAGAAAGTCAGAATTTTCCCGCGTATATTCGGCAGTTTTATATATACTGCCCACGCAGCATCCTACATTTTTGCATGACTAAATACACTGATACTAATTGGCTAATATTATGCACTGACCACGATAAAGGTTATTCTCCTATTTATAAAAGCGGCCCCACGTAAGCAGCGAGACGAATTTTTGAATATCTCATTATAAGTTCTTTTGGCACTATTTTCAGCCAGTATTTGTTTCTATCCTCGAATAAGAGCAGTAACATTAGGCTCAAATGAGCGTACGATAATATCCGATTTAAAAATCATGCACATGTCGGCTTTGGCGTATGAGGTCGAGAGAAAAATTGGAGGACCAAGCAATTCTTGCAATATTGAATTAATGATATCGACTTTTTTTAATCTAGTACAATATTTAAAAGTATTTTGTTATTCATATGTTGTCAGGAATAGAGATTTACTTTGTTTTTCGTCGTCTGTGCTAATTACTTTACTGGAATGAATTCAAACTTATAAGTATATTGGACATGTTTTGTTGCAACTTAAAATTCGATAAAAACTTTTGTTTTAACCCTGCACCAAAATAAAAAAAATAAATAAATAAAATTCGGGTTTGGACACCTATGCTATTTGGGGTGATAGGGAAATTTTCAAGTAACAGACAAAGCATGAGCTGCCGATCTGTATCTGGTTTACAAGGCGAGCAGCACGTAAGCCGCAAGCGAGCCGTTGCTGCTGTAGTAAATCAGATACAGATCGGATGCGAATGCTTTATCTTACTTATCAAACGGACGTATCTAAGTGGCCATGTTTTCAAACTATTTTCCAAGTTGGAGTGATTCTAGCTTAGTAATTTGAGAAAAAAGTTTGTGTAAATCAAGGCGAAATCTCTCACCGATTTACAGATATTGATTACACATTCATTTCTTTTGAATTTTCCTCATGAATTATTAGTGGCCTGATAATCCAGGTTATTGGTTGCTGTAAGTTTGCATATCAAAGGCAATTGCTCTTAAATAATAAATGAATGAGATATATGTTGTTCCGAGGCCCGTGATACTATTTCTAAGCTTCAAAATAAACAAATATAGCATAGACGGCAATTTTAAAAAGCCTTTCATGGTATTGGAGAGTTATCGTTGCCTAATTCATATCCTACTCAATAATCGGATTGGGAGTAAGGCCTTTCCTAATTAGAGTTTTCCATCCACCTCAAGTATATCTTTTGGATGAGATTTCGTTGTTTGTCCATCAATCTTGGTCTGTTTCCAATACCTGTTCTTTGGGAATCCAGAAAAACGACCGTTTTTCGCTTAATTTGATGCTCTAACTAATACAAATCAACGTAAGAGGTCAAATTCAAATCGCTGCAGCTTCTCACTAATAACCAAAAGGGCGTATTGTTGTTTCTCGACTGCTTGTTCGACTGCATCAACCGCGAGCCTTCAACGAGTACGTCCTGACGTATATAAATATCCCGCTTTAAAATGGTACCAAAAGGCGGTCGTGAGATTCTGAATACGTTCATACAAATACAGAATGGTAGCAATGGATCGCCCGTCCGCATGCAATTCTCAGGAATGAGTAGAAGGAAAACTAACGTCTATTTTTAGTGGCCAAATTTAGATTTATGACTACAGTCATTTTTGAGCATTAAAACTGATTGGTATGATAAATGATAATAAGAATCAGAGCGGAGTTGTTTTGAATCTTATGTTTCAATTTCAAAGCTTCGCAATGGTCTGGATTTGCATTCTTAATCCTACTGCGACGGATGGGGTCGTATTCGATCCCACGTACAACAAAAGAACAAACGAGAGAACAAAGGAAAAACAAAGAAGGAACTAAGAACGAAAGGAAAAAATCAGATCTTAACTCTTTAATGCAGTGTCAGATATATCAGACACCAGAAACAAAAGAACAAACGATGAAACAAAGCAAAACCAAAGAGAGAACAAATAAAAGAAATTTAAGCATTATAGGGTTAAAACTTTAATCGATGTAGTATTGGTGGTGTCTCAATGGACATTTGTGAGAGTCAAGAGTGATAAGACAAAATTCCAATCAGCTCAAAATATCGATCAACATTTTGTGGTCGATTTTTTTTGTCTTTTGAGTTCTTAACTGGATCCGTTCCAGCTGGCTGACAATTCAAGTGAAAGCGATCAAAAAAAGTTGATCGCGCGATATTTTTGTACTAAATGGAAATCCAGCCTAAGCTTGTTATGCGAACTCGAGATAGTAAGTGTTAACCGGAGATACTTTATTTTAAGTATATTTAAGTATATTTAGTCACTGTACCTTTTCAAGCCGCCTGGTTTCAAAAGGGCTGTGCCTAGTACTAAAATAGAAATCAATGTGGTCTAGATAGCTATATGATGAAGTAATCTGCTAACTAACACGGTATAAAATTGGTAAAAGTCTAATCTAAAACTAATATACAGGAATATTATCCTTTTTATTAATTGCTTAAAAATCATATTATTACTATTCATTACGTGTGTGGGCCGTGCGTTTCAAGCAACAGCTTCTCTACAGACTAACGTTTGTCAAGGATATTCGATTTTGGCTCTGGTAGATAAAGTTTAGTAATGCCGCTTCGAAGATAAACCTGATTATCGCATACTTTGAATAGTCTTGATATATATGAAGGAGCTACGCTACTTAATACTTTGAACAAAGTTGTTAATTCATGTTTGTCAAACATTTGTTTAATCGGGATCCACTGCCATGCATTAAATATTTAGCCTGATATCACAGTTTGCACTGGATCAGGAGTGTAGCTCGTTTTCACAACTTAGATACTTAGTTTTATATTTGTTTTGCTGCCATCGTATCAAACAGTTAAACAATAGTTAAAATGAGGGCGCGTTGATCCTTGGTACATTTTTTTAAAGATTCAGGTGAGACAAATTTCTTAACTCTTTTTTTAGTAACGCAGTATTTTTATAAACGTTGAAACATTTGTGATCCATTTTTTATCGCATTCCACTTGATCAATGAGGATGGGTTGGTGTTTTGTTATTCTATTTTAGGATTATCCCGTCCGGACAACATGAATGGAACATTTTATGATCTCATTATTATGGTGCATGATTTTATGATAAACGGATTACAATTTAACTGCTGCCATGACCTCGTCTTTCACTCTAATTAAAAGGATGAAAATGAACTGAGTTTTCCGCTGTTTCCAATTGACTAGCCTAATTAACTTTCAAGGGTCTAGTCTTATATCTGGATCTACTCGGGAAGCTATCATTGTTTGCCATTTTCACCAAATTTCAAAGCGAATTTTACGCCAAAAAAGATCGATTTGGAAGATGATAAGGATAGTCTATGAGGACCAAATGTTTTGGAAAACTGTTGAAACTAAAGGTCTATTCACAATGGAAATGAAATCGTAATGCCACGGGATTTTTGTAATTTCTGACGCGAATAAATTCGTCCCTTAGGAGAAGCTTGATAAAATAAGAATGACAAGATAATTTGTTGCTTCAGTTGCATAGAAAACCTCCAAATCTTCGTTTTTAGAGTAATTTTTTTGGCTTTTAAAAATTGGAAAGTTTCATCACGTTGCGGTTTTGCATCCAGTGTGAATAGACCTTAATGAGAAGAAAAGCTGACATTTCGATCGAAGGCTCTTCGCCATGTTTCACTGCGACGAAGGGCCTTTGCTAGAAACGTAGGCAGCTTTTAATGGTTTGCAGAAAAACCGAAAGGGTTGGGAAACGGCTGGAACTTAGGAAATGTTCTGAAAGTCATTCAAAACTATCTACGCAGCTCTTTATTTTTATAGACTATAAGGATCCGAACTTTAGAAAATATTGGTAATAAATAACCATTGACGCAGAAAGTGGGGGCCCGTTTTTGGCAAGTATAAAGATTTATAAACAAAGTTTAAGGTAATTTCACGCTGATTTTGTCCACAAACAGGTGTAATAGATTGTAATAGGTTTTTTCCAATTCACAGAGTCATTCACGGATAACTTATGTCTGGCAATTAAATATCAATCAAATGTAGTTTTATCGAGCTCGCTAAGCGTTCAATTACACTTTAATTAGGTATGAACTGTTGTAACACACACTCTATGTCAAAAGAACGCATCTTAAAATAAAAGGTAATTTCCATTTAGTTGTAATTGTTGTAGTTCCATCGGCGAATATCACCACCAGTTGAAGTATGTTTACACACTTAGGTTAATTGGGCTGATTACTGGCTTAGATGTCTGCTAAGTTCAGAAGCAGCCAACAGAACCCTCTTTGAGCTCAAATTTGTCTGCTTTTTGTTAATTAACATGCACCTAAACCTGATTAATCGTAGTGTGTTAACGTACCCTTACAGAAACAGACTTGAGTTCTTTTCGAAAGGCTAGTTCCCATTTAGTTGCAAGTCGTTCTAATTGAGACTTTGGCAACTGTCGTATTATCATTGTTCTAAGAATAGAACTCAAATCTATTTCAAGTTGGAATAACAACAATTACAACTAAATGAAACTAGTTTCACACCCGCCAATTTATGTACTTTCTGCGATTGGCAAAATAAATTCCAAAAATGTGTGTTATTGGTACAATCAAAACGTAAATAATTTTAGAACAATCCACACTGACAATAAGGCGTGTTCTGTTCATACATATCATTGTGTTTTGTAGCAACACACCTTGATTGCTGTAAACAATAACGGCTCTGGTAAAGGTGTGCAATATAAATACCCACCAAGTTTTGTACTTTTGGAGACAAAAAAGGTGTATACTAGCTACATTCTAGTTTTTGGAGTGCATTAAACAATCCTTTATCAGAAACAAAGTCATTGTTTTTTTTAATATTAGCAGTAGGAACTGCCATTGCAACACAATTAAAGCCTTCGTGTCCAAATTCTACAATCGTACGGATCGTATGGTTCGTACGTTTACGGTTGACATACATCTTACAGCCGCGATGTTCTATAAAACTTATCCTCTATATGCGACATTGTAATGCATCGAGTAGTAGATAAAACGCGATTCTACCAGAGAGTCCGACGGTTCAAATAAATATCGGGTAATTGTTCCAATAAGGCATATCACTAAGAGTCCAAAGTGACTTGACATTTTCATTCGAGCTCACATGTAGTAATAATAGAAGAGAAACCATTTGGCATCTCGTAGAGCATCTGGAAAGATTGAAAATAATTTATACTGGCTTGTTGGGTTTCAATAGAATACTACCCAAAAAGTTAATTATAATTTTCCAGGTTAATGTTAGCTTGTTGTTAAAGCATCAAGAATAAAGTTTTTGGTGCCCTTTATTTAAATTAAAATCTCAGAAATCGTTTTTCTGAGATAATGAGCTTGACAAACGTCCACTAGTGGTCAACTTTTATGTGACACCACCCACGTAAAAATCTCACAGCTTATAACAATTTTTTTCCCAACCTTGAAGCAAGCCCGTGAACAAGTTGCAACAGTGGTGTTAAGTCATCAAGCTGCTACGAGCTTTTTTGCTTCAATTTTGGGCCAGCTTGGATTGAGGCTCTTTAATAGTACTAACCCTTAGCGATATGAAAATCTGTGCCATCTCACAAATTTCCGCTTGTATCCCTTATTCCCTTGGGTTTTCTATTGTTTTGACCTGTTGCTTGTTACGTTTTGTGCATTACCAGTCCCTTGGGGCCTCCGTCATTTCCTCCTCTTTCCAGTTAACTGATCGACGTTTTAAAATAGCAAATGACTATCCATCATTTACATCTCATTAACTGGTTTTTTATCCATTTTTAAGTCCTATTGGTCATCTTTTTGTTACAGGATTTCTTCTCAACATAAAAACGCCAGCTATTTTTTTGAATTTTACGTTTCACTCCGACAGGGGGTCTACGCTTTAAGGTCAGTTTCTCCATGTTTAAGTTCTGGCAGTTTCCTTAATTAACCCTTTTGATTGAAACATCTCGAATACCTTTGCCAATCCGTTCCATACTTGACAACAAACCGGATTGGATGTATGCGGAAAATTCTGATAAAGTTGCTCAGACAAGCCTGTCATACAAAAAGGCGTTTCATATGTTTTCTCATCCTACTCTCGTGAGGAAACTTTAAAGGGATTTTGTTACCACTCGTTCGTTCCTCAAGTGGATTACGAATTATATTCAAGGCAAGCGAGATTTTAAGATCATAAATGGAGTCACATAAGAAAAACGTTGAGCCTCATATGGCATATCTTCAGGGTCTTTATTAAGGCCCATGGTTTTTACAATCTTCATCAATGGTTTCCCATCTTTTTGTGATATTCAGCAAAGTTTATACATACGCAGATGATACTACGAGGTATTGAATAATTAAGGATGTTTATGAGTCGGTATTTAATTTAAATAAAGCACACCAAAAACTTTTCGCGATGCTTGAACAACAGGCTAACATTTACCTACAATGGTAGAATCAACTTTGTGGGTAGCATTGCACCTGTCTCTTTTGGAGACTCGATCCACAGTAGGGTTTGCAAATCGAGATTACTTGGCATAGCCGTAGATGTGATAAGATTGGCCGGGTGTCACATATGCTCCCATACGAACCAATTTTGTGTTCAGCATTGACTATAAAAGCTGACCGCAAGGCTGAAGAATCGCCTTTGGTAATTCCTTGTCAAAGCTAACCAATCAGATCGGACTGCTCTATCTTCAATGAATATTAGGCATTCATACTCAGACGACTAGCTTACGTTCGTCAAGCTCGTTATCTCAAAAAAACGATTTCTGAGCCCTAGACTGGAATCGAACCCGCAACCTTCTGATGACCGTTGAAACGCTCTTACCATTGAGGCAAATGGTGAGCTAAGATGCAGGTTCGTCACGTGTGCTGCCAAAGCGGAAGCCACGATATAATAATAATGATTGAAATACTAAACGGTGAATTCAAATTTGGTTCATGTGGGAGTTAGGAGCTTGAACCAAACTTGTGTTCAGCATTTAGCATTCATACTCGATATCATGAAATGATATTTGGTATTTATATCTGGGAATTTTCAGGTGTCAGAATCATGCACTTTAACCTCGCTTCCAGAATTTTCAAACGATATCCTAATTGCAATTTTTTCAATCCATTCAAAATTATTTTGAAAATCCACAGAAATCGTTTTACAAATCGAATTTGAATACACTAAATTCCGCTTTTGTGCACAACTGGAAGCTAAAATATCAACAGTTCCGAAAAATGCAACTTTTGGCCCTTCGGGAAAGGCCATAGAAATGCGTTTTTCGCAACTGGCCCCTGTTTGGTATATCATTCTGACATTCAAAAATTTCCTTCACCAAACTGCTGTACAGGTCTCCACGAACAGTCTTCATCCGAACTCTTAAAACCCCTTCGCCCAAACGTTTACTTCCTTCGCGTTTTATTCCTGGTTTTTATTCCTTGTTTTGAAATGATTATAGCAGGTTGAATGCTGTTTTAAAAAAAGTCGGAGACCGGAAAATATGATAAATTGACTTAATAGCATTGGCTGGAAATTCGACCATATTTGTCTTAGTTGGGTACGTCTGCTCTTATTCAAACATATTGGTATTTGTTAAGTCCGCAGACAACAAAAGACGCGAACGACATCTGTTTGATTATTATTATTTAAGGAATATGAATGACATTCGAAAATTTCTTTCACCAAATATAAACATCATTTCATGTTTAATTATTAGACCGTCTAGTTGTTTTCCGTATGTAAACATGGGGTGTTTACTCAATCGGTGAATTACAATTACATGACAAATGCGAGGCCCGGTGCTAACCTTTTTCAAAAGGACGCTGAACGTCGAACGCCGAAATATGGCATGAAAATTTAAAACTGAACAAAATTCGTATCCGTTAAAATACTATTCAAAGTTTAATGAAAATGCTTTACCCACTCATGCTCAAACGGCCTTTCATGTCTTATTCGAACTGACGTCTGAAGATTTTATTCAGCAAATGGAATTTGGGCGGTCTCTCTCGGCAGAAAATATTCAAGGAATATTAGAGATTTGGACTTGGTTCACGCATGAGCATAAACAACAAACATAAGGACAAAACAAAAGGCAAAACAAAGGAATGAAGTCAAGCCTGCGACATAAGGATCGTCATAAGCATAAGATCATAGTCCAAGCATAAGCCAAGTGCCGAACAACAGACAAAACAAAGAAAATTTTTTGTTATTTTTTCTTCTCAAGTCTCAGTGGAGAAGTCATGTTTTGTTTTCGTGCTGATCGAGCCCTTATGCTTACGTTGCATGTGCAAACCATGCTTTATTGTTGATCACATGATGTGGAGTTCATGTTATGCCAGAGCAAATTTGCAGGTTCCAAATTGTAGACTTTAAGAACCAATCGGGACCAGTTATGAAAAATGCAATATGGTTCGTTACAGCAAGAGTTTATTACTAAAGACCGTTTCTGTCTAGATGAGTCTGATCTTATCATTATGTCGTTCTGACAAGAGCCAGACCGTTTTACACGCCAAAATCATTTAGCTGAACAGAAAAAAGATCACGAATTTCCTGCTTTTTCTATCAGTTTATTCTGGTGCATAAGTGCCATACAGTGTTACTTAGCAAGGGGGAACTGAGGTCCCTGCAGGTTGTCTCGGCATGAGTGCATGGATTAAGGAAAATATGTTTCTAATCAAAAAATCATAATTTGAAGTTAGGTTTACCCTT
Organism: Nanipora kamurai; assembly: GCA_036872915.1. NCBI lineage: Eukaryota > Metazoa > Cnidaria > Anthozoa > Scleralcyonacea > Helioporidae > Nanipora > Nanipora kamurai. The sequence goes on from JBAHVQ010000158.1 coordinate 181,678, forward strand.
CTTAATTAAACTGATAATTCTTCAACAGCATACCGAGAACTGTCCCTCCACGATTTCTAGCGATGAAAGCTTAAAACGATTCTGGTTGTTTGGCATGATGGTCGCTAGAATGACATATGCATTAATTCCTTCCTGTACAGGTACTCAGTGACCTATGATGACTTTAGTATTTTACTCTGCCTTATGCCAGACGATTTTACTCATCAAGGGAAAAGTCCTCAGACAGTAAAGAGTTAACAAGGGCTTAAAACCTATCTCCTTAAAAAAAGTCAAAAAAGTTAGATTTTTAAAAAAATTGACAATACAGTCATTATCGTGTGTTAAAAGGGACCAGCCCTGGTTATTCCTTTTTGTAATGAAGAGCTGATTACATGAGACCGGTACGAACTCAAACCGGTACGTAAGTAAAAACCGTCGAAAGTGTTTACATGAGGTCGGAATGAACGTAAAGCCAAATTGTTGCTGATATTTTGGACCCTATTCAGTATTTCTACTCCAGTTTTTAATGATATCCTTGCTCTTCGCCTTGGTATTGGCTGATCTTATCTTCTCTTGTCGGCCCAGCACCCGGAATCCGACATGATTTTTCGAACTGGTCTCATGTAAACTAAAACAGGAGTGAACCCAAATCGCGCCGGTCTGACTTTTTACTGGTCTCGTGCAATTAGCCCCTAACTCAGTTATATAACAACGCTCTTGTAGTCTTGTTTTGAGTGAGGATCTTTTGTTGAAGGAGGAGGCCATCGACGATCTTAATCCAAGGCCAAACGTTCCATCATTGTCGTACAACATCAGGAAACAAACAATGTTAACAAATGCAAAGTTTTATTTAACTTTCCACTCACACAAGAGCATGACACACAGTCAATGATTTTATTGTTCATTGAGTGATGGACAAAAAATTTGCATTTGTTATAACGTTGTTCACTGCCAGATGTTGTCCAACAATGTTGGGACGTTTAGCCTGGCCTTTGCGTTTGAAACAACTTAGCACTCAGTTAAGGATCCTCCGCTTGAAAGATGTGATCGAGGTTGCATAGATACTTGTCCAACATGTCTGCGGAATTGTCGATTTTGATAGTAGTTGGTGATTACGCTACTGCTTGTCACATGCTCTTACAGAGAGAAAAACAGAACATATTTATATTACGGATCACGTCGCTCAAGTTATCATATTTAGATTCTCGCATTCCTCGCATCCGTTATGGAAGGTCAGAAATTATTAACTTTTTTAAAAAAAATCCCTTACGTCCATCGATAGTGTAATATTTGCCATCGCATTTCGTTACTGCTTAGTTGCAAACATAAAGCACGCTGTCAATTTTTGTCGTCCTGGATGGTCAATTTCAGAACCTATCACGAGATGCTTGTGACTTGATTAGTAATATCTGGGAACTATTTTAACTACCGAGATGTATTTAAGGTAGCTCCCCAGAGTAATTTTTAATAGGAGACTGGTAACTAAATATAACTCAACACGAATGCATAGGTAGTGATCTTGCCGAATCGTTGTTCTATCACGACAGCACCGCCCGCGTCAGTAAAAATGTTAAATTTTGAGAAGTTTTCCTTCGATGAATTTCTTTAAAATTTGGTAAACAATTCGAACACAGTAAGTGTAACAACATAAATTTTTTTAAAAATTTTTCATAAGACAGAATCTTTTAACATCCACTAAGTTTATTGCATAAAATTTACCTGGACAACCTCGTCTGATATCTTAATATGTTATTCTTCAGTAGAATATTTAACTTTGTACCAATTTTCAGAAATATTCACCGAAGAAGTCAGAAGATAATATGTCTTAAATGTAATAATTCAAAATATACGTTGATACTGCGACTCTGTTATTACCATCTTAACAATCGAAAATTACACATTTCGACAAATATCTCCTGTTTATTATGCTTCTTCTACAGTTAGGGACACTTTGTACCGAACTTATAACTATTTTAACGACAGCAATGATCATAAATGGAGACCCTACCAATTGACTCCTATAGACATAGAAACTGCTGGGAGCCAACTTAAAAAATGAGACCAAGCAAAATGTTTATGGAGGAAGAACCTTTTACTACCGTTTGAATGCGATTTCAAACTACCCTGTATTTTGAAATAAAATTAAGTCAAGTTAAAGTTGGTTAAATTTATATTTTTCTTCCACTGGTTTCCAACTTTCCTTTACCGTGCTGATTTTCTTTGTTTCTTTTTTTATGATTTATAAATGACTTGAAATAGAAGGAATAGGAGGAATCAGTGATTCTGGACAAACAATAAGATAAGCAGTTTGTTAAATCTGTACGATTAGCATAACGGTTTGTAAACTAACGGTTTAACAATGGCCATACAATTAAAATTCAGCCATGTATGCCATTTTTTCAACAACAACGCAAACTTTAATCACAAAATTCAGAGTATTCCACATTCACATTTGTCAGATGCTGATCTGTCCTAAATTTCAATTTATCCGGTACACAGATCATATGGATTGAGCTATCCATTGTATAGATTATATATTATTGTTATTCTATTTTGTAAAAGAATTAACATGGTTCAAGAGAATCTTAACTCCTTTCTGGCACTTCTAATCTGTAAATTCAGCCAGACAATTATAAGCAATCTCCAGCCGAGATGTTATATTAACTTCAGGTTGCAGCAGATGTTTTACAAACAGAGTTAAGATGTTGGCTGTTTTAATACAACCATAAATTGACTAACAGTAAAAATAATCAGTAAATATTCGAATGGTTGTGAATTTCTCAACTTCTAAAGTAACGACAAACTTCTTTTACAAAAATTTCCTCAACTACAAATCGTTCAAGCCTCGTTTTGGTCTATCTGCACTATGTCAATTCTCCACAAGAACTGAGCACAGAGACCTATTTGAATATAGTAACAAGTCCACCTTGTTTTTATACAAAACCTTCGTAGTCGAGCTAAATCTTCCCTTACCGTACATCGTAATCAGAATACATGAAACTATATCATGAAACTAGTCTGTGTCAGACCACGATAATCTTGAAGTGAATCGTAAATCTCAGCTGAAAGAGCATTCTGCGAATTCAATAAGAATTCTAACAACCTTAATTTAAAATACCCGGTTAATATGACCTTATTCTGTTAAGATTCGTCGTCAATAAGGTGATTGACATGCATTAGCAATCGAGCAATACTCTCAGCCAAAATTAATCCTAATGTGCACAGATATTTCTCAAAAATAACACAAAAGAATTTATATCAGAATAATTCATGTCTCAGAATAATTTATTGAAGTTGCGAACGTACAACGTGTCTATAGACAATGAATTAAAATTATTCCGTATATTACAATAAGTTAACGAGTTGTTAGATATGAAACAGTCGCTTGGGAAAGCGAAGAGAAGTACTTAACCCTTTACCGGGCACTGTTGCCAAATGGCAACATATTAATTTTACTCTGCCTAACGCCAGACGAATTTACTCGTCAAGGGGAGACCTCCAGAAAACCTGCCCGATAAAGGGTTAAAAACTGTCACCTTAACTCTTTACCGGGCACTGTTGCCAAATGGCAACATATTAATTTTACTCTGGCTAATGCCAGACGATTATGCTCGTTAGGGGAGACCTCCAGAAAACCTGCCCGATAACGGGTTAACTGATTGAAAGAAGACCAGTAAACATAATGTCCTCGACTGGTTGAAGATTAAATTAAGAAATAAGGAAGCATTCCCTGGTTAGTATTGGTAAAGTCGTGGTCATTTACCAACGGAGGGCACACCTAGAGATTTCGCCTTTACCTCGAAAGAAACTGACTTTTTTCTTCTTTACAGCATTCCTGCTCATACCAAAACAACGTATAACATTAAGCCTTTTGGTGATTGTTTGGAGTTTTTGGTGGGGGTTTTCATCTTTTATCACGTATAAAACTGAAAGTTTATACCCTAATGTGTGCATGATATAGTTATCCCATGCCTTTCAAACCGATGTTTTCATCCAATACTGAAGGATGTTGATAGATAAACTTGACTATTTATTTAGCAAATAAATATTATATATATATGAGAATAATTAGAGTAGTATTATCTATCAGACGATGGAAATACTATTTCAGTGTAACGATGCTAACAGAGGCCAATCAAAGTAACTTGCTTTAGCTCACGAGGTCTCCTTTTTTAGCAATTTCAAGGGTAATTTTTAGTTGATTTTTTTAGTTAGATAACTAGTCGTTAATTCCGTGTGATTTTCTTAACTATGTTCACAATGGGCTTTAATACAGTTCTTTAGACTACACTGTTAAAAATAATTGTATTTTTACAGAAAAAGATACAGTAAAAAGGTACTGTTCAGATACTGTAATTATGAATTACAGTATTATTTACTGCAAAAAACCATTTCACGTTTTTTTCAAAAAAAGTACAGTAAACCTTTACTTTTAACATGAATAATGGCAGTTTCAAAAAAATTGTTGTTATTCTCTCCCAAATGTTGAATAGACATCAGGAAGAAGCATCCAATCAGATAATGGTACCACGTAGATGAGGCCTAGAGGCCCTTTTCCACTGGGCAGATTTCCTTCGCACCAAGCGACTTTATTTGCCAGAGTTCGTAGTGAGCATGCTCACTGAACGTAGTAGCAGTGAAAAAAGTTGCTTTTAAAAGTCGGAAAAAAGTAGGAACGAGTTCTACTTTTAAACATAAACCAAAAAATGTCATTCTGGAACTTGATAGTCAAGACACAACAAGAATAGACACAGTGATTGTGGAAATATTTTGACTCTATTTCAGGGTCATATTTTCGGTTTATGTTTCATTCATTATTTACCTAAATTGTCGACTGGTTATGGTTTTTTGGTCTAATCTCCGAAACACCGATGCCAATCTTTCGATGTGGTTTTTGAGTTCTACTTTTTTTCTCTAGAGACAGGCGACAAACAATAATTAACCAATCGTATCGCTTTGTCTGCATCAAAATGGAGGGCGGCTCGTGCGAAGGTCAACTCCTGTCTATTGATAGCTAGAGTAGAAGATGAACTCGGGTGAAGAATAATGATGTAATTGCTACTCCGAGTGACGAACCATACCGGACAA
>JBAHVQ010000159.1:4768-16722 GCA_036872915.1 Nanipora kamurai
CCTTTTCCGGTCGGTTAGCCACCTTTCACATTATCACCTTTACTATTGGTTAACTGCTAATTATCTGCTCGCTCGTTATCATACTATTCTTACGTATTCAAACACGAGTTTGAGTGTTTCATCAGGCGTTACAAAAACGACAAAACATGATGAGATCACGAGGCCGGAGGCCGAGTGTTTATTTTGTTGAAATGTTTGAAGTGTCTGATGAAGCACGATAAACGAGTTTTGAGCTAGCTTCTCAAACAGTCATAATTCGCATTGCTGTGTTCGTTCCTGTTTTCATTTAACGTGAAGCAAAACGACTTGTGTTTGCTTGATTTGAATGTGTAGATCAACAAATGTGATCCAGATCACGAGACGTTTTCCTACAAGATTGCATTGGGTATCAAAATGCATGCATGCAATATGGTATACAGTCATGAACTGGCAACAATATATATATCGGTCATAAAATGTGTACGAGTTTAATAAAATTTGAATAAAAAACGAACGTCTCGTAGTACACGTAGCTTTTGAAGCATAGAAACAATCTGCACATTAAATTTAGAACTATTTGAAATATTCCACAAGCAATCATCCAAATTGCGTTTGGAATTATCCTGTTTGTTTGTTAAAAAATACTAGTGACACAATAGTCAAAACACGCCAGAATTTTGTACGTAAAAGAAACAATTCTTCGTCCAAAACTTATGGTTCTATTCATCATTCTTTTGTGGATAAGGCATACAACAGTAGCTATTGTGACCAAAGCGCTCTTTTACTCAACATGGTTAATTAGATTTCTGTTGCAAGATAGATGGACGGACGGACGGACGGACGGACGGATGGATGGATGGATGGATAAACTTTGTTACGAGGGCAACACGAAACATTATAAAATGACAAACTTGTGGTCCTCGATTTTCAATAGCTAAAATAAGTATAATCTACAAATTGACATTAAATTCCAATTAATACATTAAAATATATAAACTATAGAAGGATAAAACGATAAATTCACATTTAACCTACACTGCTGAAGTGAACTGAAAAAGTTGACTCGAGCAGAATTTGAACTCGCACCTTCGGGAATCCGGTCCGCCGCTCTACCTGTTGAGCTATCGAGTCTACAGGGATTGGAGGCGAGTTATTATCCAATTTAAGTGCACGAGAAATTCTTGCAACAACTTAACGCTATCCACGAGGATGTGCAGTGTTTCAATTCAATTAACAAATTTCTTAAATGTGAAGTTATCGTTTCATATTACCCTGAGCATGATTCTGAAATAAAAGAATAAATCGAGATAATAATTTAAAGTGGAAATGCAAACTTATAATGTGTATAAAAGTTTGTCAAACATGAAAATAAACTTAATATGTAAATTGGTCAATGTTTATATAACTTAACATTAAATAAGTTTTCAGATAACGTTTAAAACCACTCAGTGATTTCGTCTTTTTTAATGTGTACTGGCAAAGTATTATACCTCTTACAGAAAAAAAGTGAGTGTATTTCTGGATACTTTGTACACAATCTACGAGGTTTCAGAATTTGGACTGATATCTTTTCCATTGTGTCTTTTGCTTTGAACAATTAACTATTTAATTTTTTTATTTATTTTTACCAACTCGAGGTAAACAAACTGCTTGACTTGGTTGACGTCATCATGTACCTTGTTTGCATATTACAAACACTTCAATGTTTGCGTTGAAAATGTTTGCATACATACCGATGGAGATATCATCGAAAAGTAAGAGGTGCCATCTGCACGACGATATAAATGGTACATTTTCCCAGGAATTTTCTTGAAATTACATGCAGCATGATGAAGGATAAAGTCCTCTTTTGCTTCTTCAAGGACTTTTCTTGCCTGAAAGGATAAAAGGGAAAAACTTCATTGGGACAGCATATTTTTGTTTATTCTCGAGTTCCTTCGCCTGTTTTATATCTTATTGTCGTTTTCTTGGTTCCTTAGTTGGTGTAGCAGGTTCTTCAGTCGGCTTGTTAATTTTTTGGTTCATTGGTTCTTTAGACGGTTGACTGGTAGGTCCCTTTGTCGCTAATAAGTCTCTGGTAATTGTTTCGTTCGTTCGAAGGTTTGTTAGCTGGTTCGTTGGTGGTTGATGCGTTAGTTTGTTCATGCGTCTATTCATCCATACATTTGTGCGTCCTTTCCTCTAACTGTCCGCTTGTTTGGTCGGCCACTGACAGTGAATGAACTGATAACCTACACGACATATTTTAACACCACGTTGATTCATTTTACGAGAAGATATCACAACCGAATAGGGATCCTTAGAAGAATGAGATGCTACATGTATCTTCCACAGCGTGTTCGCTACTATAGTTTAGTGCTTTCGCTAGTAGACTATTAACGTGTCGTTTGGGCTAATACCTGTACATCTCGAAAGAACCTGGATTGAAATACATCGTTTACATAAAAAGAAGCAAGATGGATTCTGGATGCCGAGATTTAACACCAATTTCTTTCCTAATCTTTACAATTAGGCCGGCGTATTTTTTAATAAATAATAATAAATATAAATAATAGCTGTGTCAGCGGTCTTCGCCCTTCGCGCGGGAAATTATGCTGGCAAAGAGCCCAGAACGGCGGTAATGCAGTTTCGCACACCTACCATATAAATAGATGTAACATACTGTAGGTAAATTATGTATCAATCGATAGCTTATCACCTGGAGATTGTTTTGATACCATAATACCAACCATTCACCTCAACTACAAGATATTACAGCCAAGAAACGTTTCCACTTCGTTCCCACAAGCTTCGGTTTTATTGGGCGACCCTTGTGACCTTCATAGCTGTGAACGGGGTGACCGTCACTTTGTAATATGACAACGTTCGTAAGACCAGAATGGCTTGTAGTCCACTTCTCTCAGGGCATGGTAACATGCAGACCTTCACTATGTTAAGTTAAAATTGGTTAAACTAATGAATAATAGCGAGTTTTCATAACACTGCGATAGGTACGGTGAACCTATGGGTAAAAAAGTGAGCGTGCCATACAATATTCTTTAAAGATAAAAGAGAACTATTCGCGTAGCACTGGGCCTTAAAGTCGCTCATTTTACTAACATGGTGTGCAAGTCTCGCCGGAAAAAATATTCTTGACGCGCTCTCATGATTACTCTTTCGAAATAGAAATTAATGAGCCGTTCTGGTTTTACGAACGTTGTCAGATTACCGAAATCACGGTCCCCCCGTTCTCAGCTATGAAGGTCAAAAGGGTCGCCAATCAACTGAAGCTTGTAGGAACGAAGTGGAAACGTTTCTTGGCTGTAATATCTTATAGTTGAGGTGAATAGTTAATATTATGGTATCAAAACAACCTCCAGGGAATAAGCCATCGATTGATGTATAATTTACCTATGTTACAACTATTTGTATGGTAAGTGTGCGAAACCGTATTAGCGCCGCCCAGATCTAGTCCACCATACTTAAACCTGCTAAACCACATCCCTGGGCCTAGTTGCTAAGTAACATTCATCGCGCTCAGATGGAAAGTCGATTATTTCATTCCTCGGATTTCAAGGAATAACCAGCCGTCGCTTTCCCTAGATGTTATGACGCTATCCAGTGGTTCGTACTACCTGGCTTCTACGTCGGCGGAAATACCTCCTAACCCAATCGTTATCGCTTTGCCTCCTTCTTCCAATCCACCGATCGTCCCATCGCTATCTGTTGGAGGGCCATCAAACCTGCCTTCGTCGATTCCTGTTACTACACAGCCATGGTGTCCATCACCATCTCAATCGGCTCCGATCTCCACCGCTTCGTCCTCTGGCATCGCTTCGCTTGCATTCGCCACCAGTGGTCGCTCCCTATTCTGGGTCCTACATCACCTTCCGTCCCTTGGATTCCTTCAACCTCCCGTCTCTGGATTTCACACTTTCCACCAGTTCCTCCTAACCCCTTTCGTAGTCGGGCCGGGATTTCCGCCAGTCCCGGGCAAGCTCGTCGCAGCAATCGTTCAGCTCCGGGAAATTAAGTTTGGCTACAACGTAATCGCATCGCCGCCACGAGTTTCACTCGAAACCCGCGGGTTCCCACGCCGATCCGTTGCTACGAGCCTCACCCCCTCCACCGAGAAAACGAGCTCGCGACCTTCAGACACAGAAGCGCCCCTCAGTGATAGGTTAACGGGGAGTTTGGTAAAGTTTTTGTTTTGCTTCCTCGGTTTTTACATCGTAAACGTCTCCCGCTTTATTATTTTAAAAAAATTTCCTGTTCGCACAGCTATGTTAATCGGTGTCACTAGTATCCAAAGAAATTAAATCAACTCATGTATCGACCTTTTTTTATTATTTGTTATGTCTGTTCCGGTGGGTCTCAGCTGGCCGACCTTCTCTGCTTACGTTCGTGAATCCTCGCGGTCCGCCACTGTCGCGCGGCCTCACAGAGGCTCGCTTTGTTCACAACGCCTGCCAGCACGTGCTCGTGGCATTCTCCCCTTTGGTCCCACACACCAGCTACGTTAACAAAGAAAACAATCCAACTTCTCCGACCAGTTATCGGTGGGGGATTCGCTTTGCAGCCGCTCCTTTGGTCTCTACCCCTCAGCATCACCCGCATTCCGTCGCCCCAGCTCGCACTCGATGGCTCTTGGCCCGATTTCAATTATATACCCCTACAACAGCCGACCACCCCACTAACTTCCTACCCCCTACATCCCCCATGAGTTGGGGAGTTTACTCGTCTTCAGTTCCTCAGCAATATCTCAATTTTTTTTTCTGACCCTCCTCCCTTACTCTCAACTTCCAGTGGTGGCCTCCACCACCCTACTGGTTGACCAAGAGTTCTACCAGAAGCTGAATGCCTACCCTACCAGAGCCAGGTGGAATATGTACTTGAAGGAATTCAGGCTGGTTTTCAGACAGGCTTTCTACCAGATACCAGGATGCTGATCCAGCTGTACTCTGGGCTGCCTGTTCCATGGCCTTTTTTGGCTTTCTGTGCACCAGGAATTTCTCAACATCTGGTAATTTTGATGCCACTAAACACTCATCACTCCTTGGTTGACATAGAGTTCAAAGTGGACTCTTTCCCATCTCCTGTCCACCTATGGATCAAGTCCTTAAAAACAGATCCCTTTGGCATGGGATGTCACGTCTATATTTGGTGCTCATTCCAGGATATCTGTCCCATCATGGCACTGCTCTCTTACCTTGCTCTCTGCAGTCCCAGACCTGGTCCTCTTTTCTTTTGGAAGAATGGGACACCACACATGTTAACTTCTACCTGCAAGATATCCTGACTAGATTCACAATCCCTGGCCTGTATTCCAGTCACAGCTTCCACACTAGGGCAGCCACCACAGCAGCACAAGCTCAGATTCTTGGTCATCTGATCCAAACCATGGGACAGTGGTTGAGTGACAATGGTTATACCTCAGGTATATCATGACCCCACCCAATGTCATCACCCAAGTTGCACACTGCCTATGAGGGGTTGAAGTCAGTTTAGGAATCCCTCTCATTGATTGGATGCTGTGACTGTGAGTAGGTTCCATTGGATGATTCAGATGCAGCATTCAGCTAACCGCTGCTGAGGAGATCCTTGCTAGCCACTGGACAGCTAGCCAACTCCATCCCCTTAGATTTGTGTTATGCCAAAGAAATATGAAAAGCAGCAGTCTGGAGCTATATTAGACTTATAATACCAAGCTGCGAACATCTATTCCAGTTGAACACCTGGCGTAATGTTAACTGTACATTAAATTTTTGGATTTATATTCATAGGTGCCCCAGTCACCACAAAATTGTGACCATCGTCATAAGGCAAGTTGGAATTAAATTTGGTGACTAGATATTTCTTCACTGGCAGCTATTCGGGTTACATATAAAAATCTTTTATTTACACCATAACAGTAAGTTGTAGGATCTAGGCTAAGTTAAGATGCTAATGTTAACTGCAAGCTGTTTGGCAAAAGGTATGTTGTTTTGTATATTCTGTACAGTTTAATTGGTATCAGTCATGTAGTGACTGACAGAACTAATTTAAAATTCAACAAGTTAGTCAACAGTGTCATGTATCATATACCTATCATCAAATGATGATTTCTAAAATCAAACATACCTGTTCTTGTAAGTGACGAATTTGCTCAGCAATAACCAACAATTTATTTGTTGCTGCACATTTAACAAATTGATCAGCTTCTTGAACTTGTTTGGCAAGTGAGACAATATCTGTTGGGTCAGATACTCGATGTACTTTTCTAGGATTTACTAATTGTGAACTTGCTTCTGAACGAGGCACGATATTGGCCACACCTACAGGTACAAGTTAGAAAAAACACTTAAACCTGAAGTACAGCAGAAGTTAGTCTTGACTACTATTGAACAAAAATTGTTAAATCTTGTTCATGTGCAAACTCTACCCCTATCTGTAACTATCTACAACGTATGGCTCAGAAATTGCTTTTCTGAGATGACAAGTTTGATATTATCCTATTAAACATTCGCTGGTCATATGAATCTAATAAATAATCAGTTTATAATATTCCATTATTATTCCCCAAGAAATCTCCTCATGGTCTTTCCTGAAAAATTTTCACTCTGGAGTCTGGGTTCTGGTGAATTAACACCATGTTGCACTTAAAATGAAATGTTCCAGTCAATGTAAATTTTTGAGCAACAAAAGGCTTTGGAGTCCCACATAAGATTTAATCCATGAGATTCATTGAGAAAAAAGTGCCAAATGTTTGTTTTAACTCTTTAATGCCCAGAGCTCATCCCTGTGATGAGTAAGATTGTCGAACATTAGCCAGAGTATAATAATAAATGGAATCCTTGCCTCTTAATAGGTTAATATGCACTGGAAATTATCTTGGGTCCTAGGCTCATACAGTATTTGAATACAAATAACTATGCCATAGTCTTGTACAACTTGCTTTCAACTGTGAACTTCCGCACTCATTCACACCATCTACATGAAGGCATCTACAGCATGTATAAAAAAAGAACACTAACCTATTAAAATTTTTAAATAATTATTCTTCAGAAATCACTTGTTATACAAATGGTAATTTAGAAAGAATATTGACAAAGCATGACTGGAGTAACATTTTTTTTGGCACACATCATATTGTACAATCCAATTTTTTTTAACCTTGATCGCTTAGTTCGTTAAAGAAGCCTTGGTAATCAGGTCAAATCATTATTTAGCAGTAAAAACTAGTTTGCTTTCATGACACTGGGTACCCATATAAATAAGACAAGGTGCACTGCCAACTGTTTAGAGTATAATCTCTAGAAAGAATAAAATCAAAAGAAAATTTTTCTGGTGTTAGAATAATATACTTTGAGACCCAGGCCTCTGGCTAGGAATCAGAACTGTGACCCTGTGAATCGATTGTAGTGCAGTGCTCTTCCAACTGAGCAACAAAGGCCACTGCTTAGAGGGTGGCCATAATTAGTTATGCATAAATAATGATGGTAATACATGTGCTAATAGAATGAAGAGCATGTTCCATGAATATTAGACATTTACAGTGTACACTCCATAACATGAAATGGTAGTTACTGTATAGTTGGTGAAGGAAATCTTTGAGTGTTAAAATGGTATACCATAGGTACTTACATTGATACTCAACCTGGACCAGTTGGGGATCCAGAGTTAAAGGAGCTGGTTGTACAAAGCTCAGATACATGTAGTACACCTGGTGAATAAGTCCTGATGAGTGAACAACATTCACTCATGCTTTTAATACCTGAAGTCAAATCTTTTCCATTTAATAGCACTATAAGCTGGTTAACTTTTCACTCAGTGGATAAAATTTAAGTTCATCCATTTAATGCACCTACACAGCTGTTTAGGGTAACTGAACTACTGGTATAGGCTCAACACTTAGACTGCATTAAATTACAAAACAAGAACATGGTCCTGAGGTACAGTACCTTTCTCAGAAATTTATTTGACAAATGCAAGCAATTTTACTCTCACTAGTACAGTCAAGTGCAAGAGAACATCCACATTTCTTTAATCCTAGACACAGCTTCTTGCATTTAAACAAAATCACATTGTCATTTAGCAGCAACTTTGCCACTTCACTCATTATTATATTGCATATATAGTTATCTTTAGAAAATTGTTGCTTAGTCTTTTTAGTATTCAGTACATGTATCAAGACAGTGTGCAGTATGCAACAGGTAAAGAGTTACATTTAACTACAAAAGGTCTTTGTGTGCTTGCTTTATTTTGAGAGGTTGGCTTTTTTTGCATTTTTTTTACTAGCTTCACTTCAAAATTCAATTTCAAAACAAACAAATTTTTGCTTAAGTTACATGCACAGCCTGCAACCAAGTAATGAACCAAGATCCATGTACAAGGAGAACTGGCAAATTTTGCAGCTAGCCACTTTAGCAACCCTAAAGATAAAAACTGGCCTAGCTGTTAGATTGGAGTCATTCTTTGACATTCTTTAACTTTCCGACCGGCTTGGGATCACTCTTGTACCCTTATCCAGATAAGTGTACCACTCGGAAAATTGCAGCCAATAGTTAATTTGCCGTTTGGTAAACGTAAGAAACCACAAGTGAAAACAAAATTTCATTTAGATTTTACAGAATATTCTAGGTTCATAGTACACTAGCTTTGAAAAAACTTAATGTTTGAGAAGAGTTTACTTGATTGCGTAACTATGACAAAAATTATGTCTGATTATTTCGACATCTACTGCTGTCGAAATCAATGACTTTATAAACAATTATTTTCGCTTACCTTTTTCTCCCAGCTTTAATTTATCAAGAACACTCATTTGGGCTCAACCTGTAAAATTAAAAGAGCCAGAAAAGCGTTTCGGGTACGAATTGTGAATTTATATTACGTCCTTATTCTGTGACTTAGCATCTTTTGAGGAATTCTGAGCCTGTGGATGTATAGTTCAGTGGCTCACAGAGGTCAATATATCTAAATTAAAAACTTCAAGTAACCGTATTTAAAATGCTGATTATTTATTCTGTGGCGCACGTCATGTCAATTTCACACGTGCACCAAACATACTAAAACATAACTGTGAAGTTTTAAGGAAACGAACGGAGTTCTTATTAAGAGGGCTTGGAATATTTTAGACAGCCAAAGGCCTACATTTTAACATGTCTGATACTGCTTTAGACAAGAAAGAGAGTGCATCCCCAACAGCATTTGAGCAGAAAATTGTTAAGCAAATTGAGGTAAGACTATACATAAAGCGAAATACAAAGCGGTAATATTCAAATATTTTTAGAGATTGAAGGTGATTCTGAACATTCTTTCGGTTTTTTCGACGATGATTGTTGCGATGCCTAGCACTGGTAGAAACCCAACGATTGCTGGCAAATATTGAGTCTTCTTAATATTTGCTTTTGAATAACTGAAAGCGAAAGTGAGCAATTTCGAGACACGTTGACTGCAGCTGAACCCCATGCAGTTCTATACGCCGTACGATGGTAGAATTTAATTCTATCATCTCCAGTCGCGCAATTTATTGCAATGATTCAGTGACGTATGAAACGAGTTAAACTCGTCTGAGAAGCTCAATTTGTTCAAACTATGTGCACATTTAAACAAATGCAACCAAGTACGGATAACTGAGTTCATTACAGCAGATGAGGCTCAGCTTGTTAACCTTATCACAGTTAATATACCACACATCCATATGTAAGTTGGCCCAGCCAAATTTGAAATCATAACCACTTTAGACTTCTCGAGTATTCTTCTGAACCTGAAATGGATTGTTTCCAACCTACACTCATTCATAGCTGATCACCTTTCTCCAGTGGAACTTCATCAACAAAACTACCAAGGAATCATGGAAAACTGGTTGTAGGGAGGTACCATTAGCTGGATGGGATTAGACGAACTCATGACCGTAAAATTCATTGATTAGAATTCATAACTAAGTACATTTTGATGGATTACTGTAATGGAAATGCGTTGTCAGAAGTAGATCAAACTGTCTCAGACAGCACTTTTCTCCAAACTTTTTATTGAAAACAGTATTGATGATTTGTAACTAATCCCTTGAGATTCAAAAGACAATGATATGATGGCCATGTGAGTGCCATTTACAATAGGAGTTAATGAGATTCTTTTGTTAAGGTCCACTGATATGGCTATCACAATGTCACATGCAAACCATCAATTGTGGAAGCCAGCATCTACCTCAGAGAGACTGGACTGCATATATTATAACATTTTTATTTCACTCTGTACTAATTCAACCCTTTGCCAGTCACATGAGAACACTTGACTAATATTTTACTCTTGCTTAGCCAGATAATTATTACTCATCAAAAGGAGTTAGCCATCGCTATCGAAGGGATTATAACCAAATTACTGTACATTTTGACTCTGACAAAAAAATGTGAGCTATAACTTGCTTTTTGATAAGAAAAATAAAAGAAAGGTATAGATATAAGGAAACTGAGTAAAGTTTATTCACATACTGGTTGTTTTATTTATGACATAGAGGCGAAAAAGGGTTATAGATTGATGCCTTTTTGTCAATTTTTAACTAAATAAATCACATTGTTTGTCACTTATCCCTCATTCAGCATTTCAAGTAAATTTCAATTGTAGGGAAGGTGGTTGCTGATCATAGCAACTACTATAGTTAGCTACAGTATTATAATATAATATAATAACAGTAGTAATATAATAGTAGTACAGTATTAGTAGCATTCTTGTATTTTGTTCTGGAGAAAAAAAAATGTAGTTGTAATAGCAGGGAGGATGTGTAATTTTACGAGAGGTTCCATATGTGAGAATATGTTAGGTTCAACGTTACTTTCAATAAGTTGGAGATAAATACAAGATATAAAACTAAATTTACGATTTAAAATTAAAAGTTAGGTTTGTTTATAATTAGTATACTGTAAATAACGATTTATTTGATGTGAAAAGGATCCACATCCATGGATACAGATACTGCTCTTGTGATATAATATTTGTATACAAGAAGAAGGAGTGAGTCTGAGAGAGACAAACTACCCACCAGTCTTTACAGAAAAGATTTTAGTATGTTTTAGACATTCATCCTTCATCAGTTATGTATATATATACATACATTCCTCTCAGGAACTTTTGTCAACAAATTGAAATGTTTTGGGGCACAGCCCATTCCTTAGTTACAGAAGTCTTGTAATTGAAGAAGGATCTGTGCCCAGAAACATTTTAATTTGTTAATAAAAGTTTTCTTAAGAAGATATGTTATGTTAAAATTCTGGTAGAGTGGGTTCTGAATGGGACCAGGTCAGAAAATGCAATTCTAGGACCTCTGACCGGGAATCAAATTGTCTACCCCACAAACCTAGTTCGATGTTTGCAGTGCCAACAGAAGTTTAGAGAACTGAAGCAGCAATTGTCTAGTGGAAACATCGTAGTCTGTGTTTGCCATGGCAAAGCCATAAATGTCACTAGGGGGTTGAAGGGGATTTCCCTGCCGGAAAATTTAGCATGCCCCAGAAGTGCAGTTTCAGCAAATTTAGCCTGTAAATTTTTCTAAAACTCATCAGTAGAGCAAAGCTGACATTTGCTTATTATACAAAAAAACTGCAGGAACCACTGAGTATTTTAATAAAATACGCAACAATAGCTCCGAAAATCAATAACATATTTAATTTATTTGACGTTTCAACTAATCTTCAGTCTTCATCAGGAATGCTGCTGCATTACAGGTGCAGGGTCTACTTATACAAAGAACAATCACGTAAGATCTATTAATAGAAAATAACGAGTTCTCGCGGTGCTTTTGTCCCATGGTTGAGCTGCAGTTTCAGGCAGCGGATGGTGAGCGCTTCCTTATAAAGCAATGTTGACCAGTGATCGGCTTTGTAAATTTTTACACATGGATAATTTAGTGATAAAATTTTTAGACAAATTCAAATTTTCTTTGCAAAAGAATCACCGATAAAATAGAACATGAACCAGATTAGCATTGAGCATTTCTATTATTAAAGACAAACATATTAGCT
>JBAHVQ010000160.1:6988-19730 GCA_036872915.1 Nanipora kamurai
CAAATCGCAGATACCACCAAAGACGTTGTTTGGAAGCTTGGCACATTAACAGCGTCCACGCTCCTTTGAACCGTGACAACGGCGTGAGATCATTACTCAAAGTTGAGCATAAAAGGAACTCGTTATGACGCTTAGATCACCTCTGATGAAGACACTAGACCGGAGTGTCGAAACGTTGGGTCGTGAACTGTAATTTCAAGTTACGTTCATAAAATTTACAAACCAGAATAGCATTTAGTATGTCGGAGATTTAAGTTCTCACAGTATGGGCGACTACCAGGATCATCCGCGGCTTATGCCCTTGTTAATTTAGTACATAAATGGCACGAAGCTATGGACGAGTCTCACAAAGTGGTTAGAATTGTGTTTCTTGACTTCCTTAAAGCCTTTAACTTGATAGACCATAACAGATTGCTTGAATATATAAAGGAAATAGGCGTTAAATCGGCTCCGGTCAATTGTCTTGCATCCTATTTGAAATTTAAAGTCAAAATGCATATGGGTACTGGTACTCCTTTTTATCATTCCATTCTAACTTTCTAAAGCATAAACTACTGTACTTTATACACCCACTGTAGCAGTCGAAAGAAATGCACAAAAATTGAAAAATTAAACAAGACTTACCTGGAAGTTGAAGTTTGATTGGAATTTTATTGAGTCACGAGCTGACCAAGGGATCACATGAGATAGCAAACACGCATGCGTAGGTCAGTTTTTGAGGCTCGAATGTGAATGTGTCATACGTGAAGTGGTTGGTATTATACAAAAACAACGGAGAAATAGCTATTCTGTATATCAATATACAGTAGGGCCGGGCGTGTAGAGTACACACCAGGGTGGGAATGTGATCCCTTGGTGCAGCAGCTTGTGACTCAATGGAGTCAACGCAATCAAACATCAACTTCCAGGCAAGTCTCGTTTAATTTTTCAATTCTATTTTGTCACAACCTGCACCGGGATCCCATGAGGTTCTAAAGCCATGTATTCACATGAGAGACATTAACAGGCGTTGTTCAGCAGGTTTTCAAACAAAAGTCACATTTTTAACGGTAATGTGTAACAATGTTCAACAGTAACAATGCAGGTCTGCAACGCATCAAAACATCAACCAATAACGATATTAAGGCTGGCTACTACGTCTGTTCTGCTCATTTAGAGTTGAGAATGGATGTTGCAAAAGTCTGTTCACTGCTAGTGTGTTTCTTGTAGAATTTATCAAAAGTTCTTGACGAGGACCATCCGGCTTTATTCAGGATGTCTTGAATTGGTACACAAGCGGATTTGGCCTTTGATGTTGTGGCTGATCGGGTGCTGTGGGGTTTGAAAATATTGGCGTCTACCCCTCATCTGTCATGATTCTACGTATCCATTTAGAGGTAGTTTCTCCGGATATCCAGTGATACGGCTTCATGTAACTAATAAAAAGTTTCGTTTTAGTCCCTTTAAGTGTTCTTGTTCGATCTACGTAGGCTTACATATGGCTGAAAACACGCAATGTTTTATCCGCAGGATAAGCATGAAGGTGGTGTACACCCTGGTCGGCTTTGTTTTACATGTTCTGATAACAAGAACTCAAACATTGATTCATTCGTCTTCATAAAGTCTATGTCAAGCATGTGCAGACTCTGTCCTCGTTGGGTCGATACTAGCGCCACTAAACCCAACTTAAGAGGGAGTGTTTTGAGGTCCAGATTGGCAGGGAGTCAAAGAGAGGATAAATAGGCCAGGACTGGTTGCACATCCCAGGTAGTTTGATACCGAGGCCTCAGCGGTTTGCTCTTGTAGATACCTTTCATGAATCTTGAAACAATTGGGTGGTTCCCAATTGTGATATTATTTTGGGGTCAAGTTATTGCAGAGATTGCACTTCTTGTTGTGTTTACGGTTGTATAACCAATATCTTACTCTTGGAGACTCACCATAAAGTCTAGTACAGTATTCAAAGGAGGGTAGTAGGAATTAGCTTCTTGTTCAGCACAAAACTGGTGCCATTTCGTAATGTACGGTTGGTACTGCTTTTGTGTACCAGCAAACCATGACTGGAAGATGATGGCAGTAGCTTTGTTTGAAATTCCTCTCTGTCGAAAGCTTTGCCAGAGACTTTGCAGACCATTAAGCACAGTTGATGTCTCAGTGGATGAAGATCGGCATTGTGTGGTTGTGTTAGAAGTGTGTTGGATTGAGGAAGCATTAGTGGTTTGTCCACAAGTACGTTCAGCAGCATCGCAAACCATGGTTGAGTTGGCCAGAGAGGAGCTACAAGTACCCCTGTGGCTTGGTCCTATGTTATCTTCTGGAGGCATGTTGCTATCACAATAAAAGATGGAAAGGCATAAAATAAGTGGGGTCCGCCATCCACATGAAAAGCATCGATAAATTTTGCGTTTGGGTCTGGTCGCCAAGATACACGGTATGGTACTTTATAGTTAAACCTTGAGGAAAATAAATCTATGTCAAAGTTTTCCCACTTATTTTCTATATCTACAAACACTGGTAGGGAAAGGGACCATTCAGTTGAGTGGTTAAACACCCCTGATTCCATATCAGCATCTGTATTCTGGGACTCTGGAATGTGACATGCGCTTAGCCATATGTTTTTTTCCCATACACCAGTCTCAAATTTGTTGAGAAAGATTGTCGCATTCTCTTGATTTTATGCCACCTATGGGATTAATATAGGAAACAGCTGTGGTATTATCACATTATGCTCTAATATGTTGTGTGGAGGAATCTTTGCATAGGGACTTCAAACCCAGTAAAACAGCCCGCATCTCTAGACAATTAATGTGGCTTTCCCGTTCTGCCGGGCTCCATGGTCCTCGAGTCTTGGTGCTTTCTAAAACAGCGCCCCATCCAAGGGTGGAAGCATCAGTAGTTATAGTTAGGTCAAGACTGTTGTAAATGATTGGTTTAAAAGCACAGTCGATATTATTTATCCACCAGGTGACCTCTGATCTGGATTGATATGATGGGGTCAAAGTTGAATCAAAATCACTCTTGTTGTCTCTTAAAGCAGAGATCTTGTCCCATTCTGAATTTCTGTAGTGTAAGGGCCCAAACTGTACAGCTGGAAAACTGGAAACTAGAAACCTTATTACCTGGGCAACCTCCCTAATAGCTCGGTTATGTTTGTTTAGCAAGCTCTGGCATGCTGATTTGACCTTGATTACTTCAGTGGGCAGTAGCCTAACTGTCATTGACAGACAACTTATTTCAAATTCAAGGAATTCTATAGATTGCATGGATGTCAGGACAGATTTGTCTGGATGGGTAACAAACCCTAACTATGTAAACAATTTCACAGAATCTTCAATATTGTTTCTGCAAGAATTGTAGTCATACCCAGCAATTAGTGTCATCAGTATGGCCCAAACATGTGTGTCCCAAACCCCTTAAATGGGAGTAAACTGGTTTTAATATCTTTGTGAAAATTCTAGGGGCAGAAGAGAGGCCACTACAGAGACAAGTAAAGTGGTAATAAGTTCCTTTCCACTCAAAAATAAGGAACTTTTTATCCTCTTTGGCAACAGGTATGGAGTAATAGGCATCTTTAAGATCAACTGATGCCATGAACCAACTTGGTCCAATGAGTTTGACGGCAGTTTGGAATGTATCCATTTTAAAGTGATGATAATCCACAAATTCATTTGATGGCTTAAGATTCCGGATTGTTCTACATGATCCATCCTTTTCTGGTCTAACAAAAATGTTGGATACAAAATTGCCAGGGATTATATCAACAGACTCAATAACCCTTTTTGAAAGCAGTTTGGAAATTTCTGAATTGATTACCGGTATTTGTATTTCCTTAGCAGAGAAGCCAAATGTCTTAGCCATTCTTCTTTGTAAAGGGCAATCTGCCTCAAATTCATAATGATAATGCTGTATAGCATCAAGATTAACTGGGTCACTTGTCAGTATTTCCCAGTTATGTGTGAAGTGTCTCACTTGACCTGTTTGGAAGGACAAACGTGGTTTTTGTAGAACATCTTTTGAAATAATTAAGTTATTCATAAGATTGTTGTACATTACCTGGTTATTTACTGGGTCTTGAAGTTGTGCCTTTCCAGGACTATTGTTGTCTGATTGGATGCCCGGCTGTACCCTAAAAACGGGTAACTGTATGACTTGTTTCCAGGCTGCCATGTATAGCTGAAACTGGATGGTGGCTTATCATATGGTTTTGAACAAAAACCACAGTGTTTCCCAAGCTTTGCAGAAGACATATTTTTCTGCATTTGCTGCCCTGCTCTCTTTGCATTTGTCATATCTTTGAGATATTTACATAAGTCATGTCCAAAGAGTTTAGTTGAGGGTTTAATGTCCTCCTTACATAATCGTGTGTATGGCGGGTTCAAATCAGGTCTGATGAGTTCCTGTCTTTTCATGTTTAGTTTCCAGTTGGCACTCCCTAGTAGGGCAATGCCATCCATAACCTGATACAACACCTCACTTGCATTGGGTGTCTTGCCATTTTGGATATCTTTTAGCAGCTTGTCAGCCAGAATAGTTAGAGCTGACACACCCTGAATAAGAGGTTCCTGAACTTTCTGAAGCCCCAGGTCCACTGATTTGTTTCTCCTGGTTAGCAAGTCCCATATTTCCTCATTAACCATTGTGGTTGTGAGGTGTTTGCAGTTATCAGGTGGTCGAAATTTCTCACCTTTCTGTTTCAGCCGTTCGCTTGAAAGTTCACTTGTTAAAATTTTATCAATCAAAGAAGCAATTTTGCACTCTATAGGTGGGAACTGTTTTAAATTTGGCAAGTAAGCCTGAGTCAGGTTGTCAAGTACATCATCTTTAGGTTCTGAGTCAGAGCTGGACTTTGACCGCTGGTGGTTTCTCTTTGCTCGAGTCGAGCAAGTTATTCATGGTTTCTGTTCGGTCGTGAGCGTCATTCTCTTAATCGATATCTTCACTATTTTCTTGAATCGGTGGGTCAGGTTGAAGTAGGATGTCTTCTTTTAAACTTCTCTGTCTGAGTAAACGACGCTTTAGTGAGTTCCGTCTGAGTTGATTGAAGTCCGTGTAGGATTCCCGCCATTTTGTCTTCCGTTGTTGGTACAGTATCCGGGTGGTTATTTGCCTCTCTGTCGCCCATCTTCTATATTTGTCCGTAGTAATCGATTTGAGTGTGACTATCCTCAGGAAAGAAGACAAATCCGAAGCAAAGTGTTTGTATTCACTGACAACCGTAACAGGCTTCCTACTGACAGCATAAGGTGGTTGCACTGACCTGCTCATGCGTGCTTGCTATCTCATGGGATCCATGTGCAGGTTGTGATGAAATAGAATATAAATTTTCCGTGAAAACCACTCCATTAAAACATAATAAATGAAAGTCCTAGGCAATCAAAGATTATGCAAACTAGACTGATTCCATAAGATAAGCTGTATTAGTGTAGAAATCATATTTTCAGCATTTTAGTGGTAATACATTTGACATTCTGTAGTATCTGGTATTTGGAAAATCGCTACGTTTCACACAATCTGAGGTATAACTACAGTAACAGATGACATAAAAAATAGTTTTCATTGTTGTTTTTTTTAATCTGCTGGACATAATGAAATTTTACTAAATGCCAATATAATTCAATTAAACTGAAGACAGCTAGTACATGTAATTCATGGAAGTTGAAACTTTCATGACCTCTTCCATGCATCAGAGGGTTAAAATAAGGGTAGAGATAGAGAGGCCTGTGTCTCCCAAGAATATGTTTCACTAATAGTTGACTTGTATCTCTGCAATCAAAAGTTTACCCAAATTTTTCCATACAGTGTTTTCCATTTTAGTATAAGAAATTGTACAATTAAATTTGTGAAATATCTGAAGAAGACAAAGAAGAAGAAGAAGAAGAAGTGGAAAGGTGAGGGTAATCCCAGATTGCTGAAATGGTAAGTGGTGTAACAGTCAGCAATTCCCATTGTTACAGGTACTTGATAAGCATCTTGGTCTTCAAGTTAATATTTAGTTATTGACATAACATGAAATATCTCTAAATATAAATCATTGTGCATTTTTAATTCCTTATTTGTCCAGTCTCTTGGATATTGTGCTGCACACAGGCAACTTATGCTAGAGATCAATAATTGAGTGTCAAGGACCAGAACTATTGATCATCAAATTTGGGTAGGCCTGTCTTCTGGTTCACACACCCCAAACAGGCTTTGATATACTATAATCTTGCCTGGCCTACAGGAAACCTGTTATTTCCATTCTGAATGGTGTCTCAGCAAAACTGTTGAAAGTATGAAATTTGTAATTACATGTATATGTGTCAGTGTTTTAAACATTTTTCAGAAAACAATACTGAAAATTATTCATCTCAGATATAAATTTTCTCCTTCATCAATATTAGTCTCTACTTTGAATTTTAGTAAACAGTAGCCTCATTTAATCTTATAGTTGTCCTCATTCAGAAACAGTAAGCACCCAAAAGAAAAGAAGAGAGCACCAAAAAGAAAAGAAAATTTAGTTTGATTGCACTTTATTGATTGGTATTCTTTTGTTGCCCATCATGTATAATTTTCTTTGCCATGCAGTATGGTTGATTTGTACCAAATGCTACATTCCTGAAAAAGGCCCATTTAAAAATTGGAGATTATGGAATCAGGGTTTAGGCTGTACAATTATTTCCTTTAGCAATTTGGCTACAGTAACTTAGCTAGAAAATTGTTAGCCAAATTCAAATTGTCTTAGTTACATGTAAACCAGCAAGTGCTGATTAAATGGGGACAAAGTCAAGCATTTTTAATTTATATACAGTATTAGATATAACATGAGTCAACTGTAATAACTTTTAGTTAATGTTATACATGTGTACTTAAACATTGGCTATTCTGCATTCTTTTTTTGGAACACTAGAATTAAAATGAGGCATGATATACAGGATAAAAAGGATTCCTTCATTTTTGGTTAAAAATATCAATGCCCAGCATAACACAGATTAACCACATTATGTTTTCTGCCAGGTGAATCCTTTATTTTTGTTTATCTGGTTGAACAGGACATTCCTTCACTTCTTAAGTCTTAACAAATCTTGTGAAGTAATAACCCTAAAGTCCATTTTAAAAGGACAAAGCATATGGAGTTTTGACATGTCATGTCATAGCACTTGTACGCAGAACCCACATACACATAATGCTTTCCAATCTTTGCACCTTTCCAGAGAGAAGTGTCAGAACTGCTTTTTGGCAAATTGATGGTGAAATTTATTTGCCAAA
Organism: Nanipora kamurai; assembly: GCA_036872915.1. Classification (NCBI taxonomy): domain Eukaryota; kingdom Metazoa; phylum Cnidaria; class Anthozoa; order Scleralcyonacea; family Helioporidae; genus Nanipora; species Nanipora kamurai. The sequence continues at coordinate 14,213 of JBAHVQ010000160.1, forward strand.
TCCAATTACTGCCCTGTGGCAAAATAAGTTCTGCATGAAATTGAACAGTACAGTTTATGATAAAAGTAATTTTACACTATCTACACCAAGTGTTCCTTGTCTATAGTGTTTGCCTCTTTGACAGCCAGGGCTGAATCCCTTTAAAAAGTAAAATTGCCTGACAATACCTAAAGTGTGATCTTGCTCCATAAAATTAATGGTTAAGGAAATAGTTTCTAAATGATTTTATTCCATTTATTTATTGGGTCTTTAAAGGGATGTATTTTCAAATTACTACAAATATATATATATATTTTTAAAGATAAATGTTCTGAGTATTTAATTTATAATTTTAAATTTAGTATTTATGTCTGACCTCTTCCTGATGAAATGAACATGTGTGAACTCTACAGCACTACCTTAGCTTACTGGAATCCACCAAAGAAATGAGTAATGTAGTGAGCCAGTTTGTGATAAATTGGCCAGGAGTACAAAAATCATAGGTAGTTTTACAAATAGAGAAACCAATTGAAATGGTTTGATATGTTCAGTAAAGGTGAGGGCCTAAATTTATTTGCAACCAGAAATAAAAGATCAATAACAATTGAACTGAATCTGAAAATTACAAAGTGAGCTGACTTACTGGTAGAGATAAGCATCACAAAGTATAAAGTTTTTATTTACAATTACAGTGTAATGTCATATCAAAATATCTAATCATATTAAATTAGGAGACTGCAATTACATCATAAAAAGTGATATAAAAATATTATCACAAATCTTTAATGAATGAAACGTATTTGATGTACGTTTTTGGTATAGTACAACATGTGTCCAGATCTGGCTGAGGAGTGGGGCGAAGATCCTCAAAGAGAGACATCTTGCCTTCTAGACGGATGGATTGAAAATACTGAACAGTGTGTGTTCAGTAGAATGATGGGCCAAGTTTCTACTGTTTTAAAACCTTTATTTCGTTCAAGTTTTCCTTGTCTACATCATCAGAAAGTATATAAAGAAAGGGAAAACGGCATGATTATTTAAAACGGTAGCAACTTAGCATCATTCGAGTTTCGAAATTACGAGATTTTTTGACGAAAATAACCAGACTATGTCTGGTTCTTAACCTGCCTGTGTTGGGAATTTATTCGTACAGTATAGGTATATTCTTCTATATTCTTCTTGAACAACTTTGAGTAATTTCTACACCAGAGTTTGGGGAAAACTGAGATCTAACTATTATCTTTGACATATAAGAGAAATTTATTTCGATCAATTACCCGAAGTAGTAAAACAAAGACCAACACCACGACATGCGCATGGTCCTTGATCAGTCGAACACGAAGAGTTTTGAAACTCGAAAATTCAGAAAAACGATTTCTGAGCCCGAGACGAGAATCGAACCTGCTGATGACTGGTGACATGTTTTGACGATCGAGTTACCAAAACTTAAATTGTAGTTGAGAAGGAGCTCAACAATCGTTGTTCTGAGATAACGTGCTTGACGACCGTTGGCATGTCATCTGACACAGTACGCAGCTCCTGACAAAATTTTGTGTTTAAGATTTGAGCAATATTTATGTAGTTATTTAACACAACTTTATTCTTTTCAAAAAAGTTATGTTTCTCTGTTGAACAATCGACCAAAGTCTTTGTATTTTTACATAAATACCAGCTGGATTTTATGCCCGACGCTACCCACTACATTACCTTACCTTGTTGGCGATGGCGCAGATTTTCTTTTTACGCCAGAGGATGTCGCTTGATCAGAGGTTCGTGAATCCAAAGATTCAGTAGAGTCGATACTCTCTTTGGTAGAGCTTGAATTAGTCGAATCGAATTCGACTTCCTCGGCGTTGCTTGAGGAATCCATCAGTGAATCATCACCCGTAAATCGAATTTCCCGCTTTCACGAACCTTAAAATGAGGCTAATGGACAATTCCAGCTATTGCAATGCATCATGGTAGTTGTGGTATATTTTCGCTCAAAAGTAAAATGGCTGCCCAAAATTGCGTTGCTTGGCTGAAAAATTTACTTTTTTTAATACATTTCCTTCACGAGTGAGGTTTTTATGGCTTCCGAAGGAACTACGAGGGTATGATGAACATTTTATATCACAGACAGCCAAATTATACGGGATACAGTGGCGAGAAAACACTTCAGGGAGCTTGAAGCGCCCATCATTTATCAATAATTTAAGACAGACCTTGCTGCACGTTAACAGGTGAGGAACTTCACCAATTCCAGTTCATTTCCGAATTTTTCCATACAAATCCGTATTTGTTGGTGATTTTTTTGGATCCTGCGATCAGTGTCCTTGTGAGTGAATCCTGAGCGAATTTTGCGAGGTTGAAGTTGAGAACTTAGCGGATGGTCCCGAAACAATCAGTTATGTGCCTACTTGGCTATACGAGGCAATGTTTTTGATAAGGTTTTGACGTAACTTTCACATGTTTCACGGACTTAGATTACAAAATGTGATAATTTCTCCTACCGCGGATACTTTTGCGCTCGTATTAGATAATGTAACTCGTCAACTCTAGCTATGAGGATCAGTTTCCAACACCACCAGGTTGCAGGTTCCATTCCCATCTAGGCCTCAGAAATCGTTTTTCTGAGGAAACGAGCTTGACGAACGTACGTTGGTCGTCAGACTAGATTGTAAAATGCAAATTCTTGGCTATAAACTTAGTAAAATTGTCTGCCAAACTATATTTTTGCTACCTTGTGGTCTGCTATCGTAATCCTTTCAATTGTTGTTTTGTTGCTTTAAGATTTACTGTTATAATAATTTTATTATACTTGAAAATAATGTTCTTGTGAAACAGTGTAAGCTCGCTGAAAGCCTGATTTTCCTTGTTTTATTTTCTGCAATTAATTACAGCCTTGATCATGTATTGAAAATTGTTAGGGATTTACATGTGTGATAGAGAAGTGACTTGGCATTATTGCCATGTAAACTGTAATTATGAGTCGGATGTAATTATGAGAATTATGGCGGATGAATACTGGCATTCTAGAAGAAAAACTTGTTTTGACCATCTCATTCCAATCAATAGTTTATCTAATGTGCTGTATGGATAAGTTATTTCTTTGAAAACTTAGCATTGTTTACAGGCTCAAAAAGGGCTTAAACAATGCTGGGCAATGTTATTAAAGTGCATATGCGAGAATTTTGATTTCTGTTCCAAAACAATTGGCTGCGTTGCCAGGATTTTGATGATATATCACTTGCTCTCAAGGGATAAAAACTTTCACAGATATTTTACTCCAAACATTGAGAAAAATAGGATTTTTGAAAGCGTGGCTGGGAATCAGAGTCTGAGCCCTAATGATGTGATGACGTCAAATCGGGAAAGGAAGTATCTTGGCCGCCTGTTGATTTATAGTGCCTTTATCTCTGCAACTGCGCATTGTGTAGAAGAAATGCCTTCACCCTGCATTATTTTTGGGTGTTTGAACACATCAGATCCGGCAAACGGTGTAGTACTTCGTAGGATACCTTAGTAGAATAATTCAAGGCCAGCTAAAGCGAAAGCAAGAAACCCAAATGCGATAAATGGGAGCCTACAGATGCATAGTAAAACTGATGATTTCATGTGAAGATTTTGTTTGCCTGGGGAAAAAAGATGTATTAGACATGGCTCAAAAGGAATTATATAGGGATGACCTTCCCACCCATCCAAACATCACGATGCTAACCTATTGAAACTTTCAGGAAGAGTGACAAGACTGATCCAACGTAAACTAAGAACTTCAGAAATTCTTTTCTACAAATTAGTTCTTTATATACGTTAGTCCATTCGATTAAGCAGTTGCTTACTTTTGGTTAAAAATTGCTATGTCGGGGAAGAAGCGACAACGTTAAAGATGGAGAAATGGATACAGACCAAGTAATGGATCTCTGCGCATTACAAAACCCGGTCAGCCGGTAAATATTTCAAAATACTAATCTGTTACGTTCAACGGAAACCTATAAAATCCACATGAACTTTTTGGTGTTCCCCTAGTTTGCCTCAATTTTGTGATGTTACGGGAATCTATACACAGATGGAAACGAACTCGCTATCTCGCAAATTGATACCTCCAGAAGGGAAATATATAAACCTAGCTTGTGCTTCTGTTGATTCTTCTCCGGTTTCAACGTCTCATTTCAGGATAACATTGTGTAAGCGTAATACCAGGTAATATATATTTCTTTTATTAAAAAACCCAACAATTTCTGAAGAAAAAATATTCCGTTCAGTCGTTTGTTGAGAGTCCTACAACAAAGTTTTAATGTTCCATGTCTTCATTATATTGGTGAATTTATTTCTTGCCGTAAGTACTACGGCTCTGTGGGCGGGAACGTACGACTCTGTCCTTCTGCCAGCATTCGTTGTGCATCTCCACGACCTCAAATTCGCCCGTTAACTCAAAATCCGAATGAAATTACATTAAACTTTCGTCCGAGTCAAAATTGGAAGCAGACATGGCCAGAAACACCGACCAACAAACGTTTCTGCACAGCTTTTGAATCTCGCGACAACAACGCTACGAGGAGTTTAGTCCGGAAGTACAATTCGTTCCCGATTTGACGTCATCAGCATTACTCGTACTTAAGCTCTTTTTTCACGGCCATATTTGAAAATATCCATGTTTACATCAAGATATCTCTGGAACTATTTATACGCCAAAAGAAAGTTATATATCGTTCGAATCCTCTTAGCGGGACCGATTTTTACAAAAAAAAAATAAAAATTTTCGCACATGCACTCTAAACAGGGCCTGGTTGTTCAAAAGCCGATTAGGTTAAATCCAGGATTAGTGAAAACTTTGCACATGAAATACTTCTAAAGTAGGAAAGGATGTTTAAAGTTTTCTGCTCAGATATCATATAAATACAGAAAGGTCTTCTCCTAGAAAGTTTGAACAAAAATCACTGAGCAGAACATGCCAAACCAAAAAGCCGATTAAACTTAACCAACGATTTGCGGTAATCGTTCTTTGAACAACTGGGTCCTGGGCTGCCAGTATCCACCAAAAGCTACCACTGCCAAGATTACATATACTGTATGTTGAAGGGTTTCCCTTTCCATGGTAAAAGTCGAAATACAGTTGGACACTCACAATCACAAGAAAGGCTTATAATATCATTATTAATAGAGAATATTTATGATTTAAAGGGCATATAATAACTAACAAAAAAACTGTCCCATAGCAATAATTTGCCTCTCTATAGATTCACGTGCAGCCTTACTTTAAGTAAGGCTAATAAGACTGTCGGTGTATACGGTATATACTGATTTTGGTCACCTTAGGGAAGAAAACGGTGTGCCGTTACTGAAGGAAACTGTCAGCAGCCCTGGTAACATACGCAAGTACAGTGGAACCCCGTTAATACGACCACCATTCGGCCAAAATATTTTGGTCGTATTAACGGGGTGGTCGTATTAACGGGAGTCAGGATCAAATTATGCCACAAATGTTTTTTAATGACGTCATGTCAAACAGGTCATTGTTCAGTTAAAGTTAAAGCTATAATATACACAATCCCGATGA
>JBAHVQ010000161.1:11788-22632 GCA_036872915.1 Nanipora kamurai
AACTGCGTGAATTCAGTGAAATTTTTGAAAAGTCGGTGCCAAAACCTGCCAAAGCTGGGGGGACAAGATGGATTGGCCACAAAATGAGAGCTTTGAATATTGTTCTGTAAACATCTATATGCTGACACACTTGAAAGCAGGATCTGGTGTACTAAGTAAGGTGAACAATCTCGCCTCTCGCTCCTTCCTACTCTCTCGCAACTTTCGCGCGCTTTTATACTCTTTCATATACTGCTTTTTCTTACTTTTATACTCTCAGTGTGTTCTGGACGAGTCAAGCAAGCTTCTCTTTTCTTTAGCATTCTGATTTCTGGCTGTTTTTCTGCTGTCTGCTTAGCAACTTTAGTCGCTTTCGCTCTCCTTTTCCGCCATTTTTCAGGACTTCTTTCGACGGTTTCATGCCGCTTTTCTTTTCTCACCTTTTTTACTTCTCCTTTTCTGTACCCTGATTTGTTGATTTTTGCAACTTCCATAGTAATCAAAACACTTTGGAAAAATTTTCAGTTTCAGCTTGTGAAAAAGTTCTTTTGATGTATGTTTGCGACGACTAGTGAACGTTCGTCAAGCACGTTAGCTCAGAAAAACGATTTCTGAGCCCTAGACGGGAATCGAACGCGCAACATTCTGATAACCGGTGAGACACTCTGACTATTGAGCTACCACGACTCAGATGGTGACGGTGCAGGTTCGTCATATGTACTGCCTAAATGGAAGTCTAAAATGGAAGCTATTTTCCCCGGTCACGTGACTGATGACGTCATTATAGGATACTTGATTTGCGCATATCTGTATTGGAAAGGAAATGCTCTCTTTCTAGGAAACTGTTAGTTTGTGGCAGTGTGTTGCAAAATCTATAGTTATTAAATTCGTGATTTACTGTCATTAAATTAACTTTCTTTTTTGTCTTACCCCCAAATATCCGTCTCCAGGGTATGATGGAAACTTTTGCTGTTTTGATCACCTTCTTTATTACCAAGTATTTTGAAATCTGCGTTAAAAGTTGAGTCAGAAAAGTGGCTTTTCGCGCGCCTGCTATGTCATGGTTCGTCGCTGCGCAATGAACCGTGTCATGAAGTTGTGCAAATCTTTTTGACTTGTTTTTTCAATATTCTTGAACAAATAATGAGTTAATAGTGGGGTCATCCTATTGTATTTGTGGATAAATTATACTACATTTGTGATGGGTATTACATTTATGGTTGATTTTTATTACACTTATGCTAGGTATTATATCACCAAATCACTTGTGACTACTCTTAGTTAATCTGTCGAATAATAATTGAATTTAATGAAATGGGATGCTGATAAGGCTGCCTTACTCACGTTTATGGTGGGTGAATCAGCACTACATTCTCATAGTCGTTGGCTTTGTGAAATGGTTATGATGGTAGGATTTGAATATAATTCAGTGATGGATCCAAGGAGAGGGTTTATCCCGTCTTGAGACACCTAACAATGTACGATTTTCTTGACATAGTCTTTACGTTTACAAATAAACTTTATTTGCATCTTTTTTCTTTAATTGTGCACCCCGTCCAAGTGATTCACCACCCCTTTGAGAAGGGTTCAAAAGGTTGGAAGTACATCTAGCTTGGTAAACCCCACCTGCGGCAAAACCCTAGATCCTTTCTTGCAACTGTTTTTATTTCAGTTGAATTACATATATAATCTTGCTGGGATTCATCAAGAAAAGTTAATCCACTACTTTAGTGACAGAGTATTTCACCGTTCATATGTTCAGTAACAATTGCCTGTAATTGAAATAACAAAGTCTTACCTTCTTGGCTAAATGTTTTAAAACCTTTTCACGTCTGTGGGAGACAGTAATTCCCTTTTTAATGCTTGCTCAATCGCACTCAGTGAGGATGAGGTAATTCATCACTGACTTACTGTAGGGATCTCAAAATATACCACGTCATTTAAAATTTCAACGATGATGTCGTTTAAAATTTCAGCATTTAAGGAAACCATGACTAATATGTCACCGTGGTTGATACTTAAGACTTGTAAAAGACCAGTTCTCCTAAAAAGACTGTAGTGTCAGGTTAAATTCATTCTTAACACTTTACCGCACAGTGTCCGATATATCGGACACCAAGAAAAAAAAGAACAAACGAGAGAACAAAGTAAAACACAAAGACAGAACAAAGAACAAACAAGAAAGTTTAATGCGTTACAGGGTTAAGCGACAGCTTTAGTCCCTTCGCTAGCTGATGTCGTCCTAAAGTCGTAAAAATGATCTGGTTGGCGTCATATACAGAACGACAACGGTGTAGAGAGTAATCCGGAGATTGACAATTATTACTTCTATTTGCTCTGCACGAAAAACTGTTTGGTTTAAACGATGTGGTTCCTGAAGTTGGCGTGTGACACTACTAGTTATAATAATAAGGGTGATAATTATGACCTACCGACGTTAAATCAAATAATAGTTGCAGCATACAAATTTTATGAAACATGAAAAAATAAAATATTTATATAATGCTCAAAGATAATCATTTTCAGAAATACCCAACACTTGATTTTTTTTCCTTTCTATTTTTTTCCTTTTATAGTGACTCAAATTGTTTATTGATTTGTGCTGGTGTGCCATAGTAGATTCATGCTTTCTGATTTTTAAGTCGTGTACTTTTTTTTTAATTGAATTTCCATTCGCTCAATGTTCACTTGTTCACAAATTTTCCACTACTACCGTAAATGATTAAGCGCCGCGGCGCTTATTTACAATCTTATGATCGAAGATGCGGCGCTTATTCAAGAGCGGCGCTTATTCGACAGCGGTGCTTATACCAAAAGCGGGTAAACACTAATTTAAATATACCGGTATTCTAATGTAATCAAGTAATACAAAACCAAGATAAACAAAACACATTTTATTATTTACTGGTACAAAGATAAATCTCTAATTTCTTTCAATGTCAATGTCCTCATCGCTTTCTTCATCGCTGTCAATGATCTGGCTAGGGTCGTTGGCGTCTTCAACATCTGATTCGGTTATGTTGAAGGGATCTTCGTCCGGTTCTAGCAGCATCGATACCTGAGCTTTAAGCATTTCTCTACCTATGGAGCAAGGCTGGTCATCTCTATGCGGGCTATATTTATTAACTCTCAAATTGGCGCCGCGGCGCTAATTCGAAAGCGGCGCTTATTAAATTGTTTTTGGTAGAGATGCGGCGTTTATTCAAGAGAGGCGCTTATTCGAGTAGCGGCGCTTAATCGATCATTTACGGTACTTTTCCTTTATTTGTGTTTATCTCTTCCCCAATTTTTCTCTTCTGAATTTCCCCCAGTGTCTCCGTGGCTTTTCTTTGCATATATTCAGCTGTTATTTTGTCTTGGTCTGTTTTGCAGTGCTCGGAACGATGATTACCCTTGGTGTTTCTTTACCATGATCAGTTTCTTCTGTAATTTCATCAAGAGGGTTCTTCTCTGGAGACGTATGAGAAGCAATGCCGGATTAATGGGGAGCAGGCGATAATTTCCCAAGAGTTGCGAGGGAAAATATAATAATAAATAAAAGTAAATTTACTTGTAGCAGCAGCAAACAACATTTCTGTACCAACAAATACGTTGATAGAATTCGATGTATCATGTAAAGCCGTAAACGGCGAGGTATCACACGTCTGCGTGTCTAATCCACTAGCTGGTGTCGTGGGGTTCATGGGTGCCATCAGCGCTGTGCTCCCGGTGGCAAATTTTTTAATCCGGCCGTGACCAGAAGTTTTTTCTTTTTGCTTCATCTTCTTCCATAGCTTTTTACCGGGAAGACCAGGAATTCCTATCTTTGGATCTCTGCAAATTTTGGAATGGTCTAGGAGCTCAGATTTATTGCAATTTGTTTCCAAAACAAACCTTGTTTCACTGACCTATCCTTGTACCTGAAGGGATTCACTAATAATACCTCACGGCATAAAATGTGCAACTCCATTTTCTGTGTGAGCTTTACAGAGAAAGTTATTAAGTTGATTACCCAAGACTCTTGGGACGATTCGTTAGTTCAGCAAACAAGAACCAAAAATTTGTCCCTGCACAAATACTTTTACATTAATTTCATTTTACATTTGTGAAGAACGGGAAATGCCTAAAATAAAAGAAATAGTCATAAGGATGGGACAATGCTTTTGAATGTTTTACGTAAGTAACCAGTTATCAATAGCTAAATCACCAGAATTCCCAATTAATCATAAGAATTGTTTTTTCCCTAAACGCATGTCGGTCCAAGCCTTTAAATATCCCACCACTCTGTACAGTTTCAAATTTTGTCATTTTCTCCTACTTTATTTTTGAATTCGAAACTATTTTTTTAAAAAAACTGTGCTAAAAAATTCAATTAGAAAAGTGGGTTTTTGGCGCCCGTAAAATGTCAACCATCAGTGGAAGTTTAGCAAATTTTTTTGAGCCGCCTTGTAAATTTCCTCGGAGTTTAATGAGTTAAAGTTACGCCTTGGATTGGGTAGATGACATTAAAAATGCAAGCCTCGCCAATATTATATGTTTAATTCTAATTACTTTTGCATTAATTAAACGAAATGTCTGTTAGATCGAAGAATTAATAACGTTTTCAAATTGTTCTATAGCAGGAAGAGGATTCCGTTGATAGTTTGAATTGGTATTTTTAAACTTTTCAATAATCTATGAGGAAAATTTCCAAGACAGGAAGACAGTAAGCCTGCTCTACATGTAGGGCTGTTTACACAAATGATTTTTTCGTGGATTTTTCTCATCCTGAAGCATACAATTGAGTGCATATTAGCTTTACACAAATGGTTTAGTGCAATCGTAAGTCACTCTCTCTTCGATCGATTGTGTCAGGAGGATAAAAATCGGACGAAAATATACCGATGAAAACGGCCCTTGAGTGTGCTGAAAATATCAGTGTTGATTTCACACATTCATAATATTGGAATGACTCTAAATCTCGAAATTTTTCGGCTTCTAAAATTTATCAGCCAATATTTTTCTGTGAAGACATTTTGTGTATGGAAATTAATGTTTCAATTTAATTACTTTTTCAGAGATAGATATGAAAATTCTCGTTTAATGAACTTAGCTTTATTTTTTGTAGCGAAATGATTCATTTAGCTTATTTACTTGTTTCTTAGATGTGGTTTTCTGATTATCAGTCGTAGCTATCCAGGGCTTTTTTTGTCTCTCCCTATATATTTTGGCAAAAACCAATTTTAATCATTGCAAATGCAATTTAATCACGAGGTTTCTTGATCTTTTTGGCTATGATGTCATAGAAAAATAAAACGTAATTACACTTTTGAATCAATATGAATTGTACGAAATCAAGTAAGGTGTAACAATGGAAATATCTTGTAGTAAAGACGTCACAGACAATTGATTTGTTTTGTTCAATGATGTTGAACACTGTTTAGTTTTACATAAAGGAAGTAAGCGTAAATGAGTGTAAAACAGGTTCAAAACAAAATAAAACGACTAAAGTTACGTTCCCTTGTCGTGCCGTTACTGATATAAAGATGTCCTCAACGAAATGGCGTCAATATTTCTGTTGCGAAGGTAACACAAAAGTAAATTCCGCTTGTTACTCATTCTAATTTATTCATAATGTAAAAAAGTAATTAAGAAAAGGATGGTTAAAATACAACAAAATTTGTTCCTCAAAAGCTTTTAAGACTTATGTTTATATAAACATAAGATAATAGTTGCTAGAAAGACTGTCACAGCTCCTATAGTTCTTAACTGAGAGGCTAGAAATTTTGTACACATTTGCCCGAGTGTCGGATGACTCACTTTACTTAAGCAGTAAAGATTTTCTTTACTCATGCAAAACAGAATTCATTTTACAAATTTTCATGTTTTCGCCAGAGTGCATGGGTTTTTCGCAATTTTACAAAATCCCTGTATCCCAATTCAAAACCAACAATCATTTAATCATTAATTTTGTAAATAACACGTAAGTTAAGCAAAGAACAGCATTGAGTCATTGAACACATACCTTATTTATTATCCAACTCTTTCAACAGCTTTACAAGAAGTTACGAGCGCGAAAAAGAAGAAATTAAAAACAGATCGAGTCTACAATGCCACATTGGCAACCAAGACGCTCAACAACCAGTTCCCTTGTCTCCAACGCCAAGCCGATACGTCATAAAGCCGAATACGTCCGATGAAATAGATGAATACCTGATGGCGACGCCATTATTGTTACCATGCAGTTCTTCAGTTCCTTATATCGTCTGGTGAACATAGTATCATGCCATAACATTTTAATTAAATAAATTCACCAAAAGAGAAGACCATAAAATCAAAGCAACATTACCTTTGACGCTGAAATTGGTCGTCGATCCAATGGACAAAAACAATGTTCGCCTTGCCTGTGTGTATAAAAGTATTTGAAACAATGATAAATATATTTCGTATTGGAAATTATCAAGATATTACCGAGTAAATTTAGGCTATAAAAATCTGAAGAAAAAATGCGAGTATTGCACAATGTGACACTTTTCCTGAAATAATGAATATAATAAATATTCTAAAATAATGAAATTTCATAAAATAATGTCTGTTAAATATTAAATATATATAAATATTGAATATATTAATATTAAGCTCTGGCCCCAAAACACTAGTTACTTTTATATGTTTAAGATTAACCTGGTTCTGGGCCCCTAAAATTGTTCCTTCCCACTATGTCGGAATAATGCGGCATTCAATGTAGATTTGTATTAAACGTGCAGTATATTTCATTTGGTCAAAATCAAACTGCCGGAATTTAGAACTAGAAAAAATGACATTTCGAGTGAAGCCGCACTCCGACGAAGGGCCTTCACTCAAAACATAAGTTTTTCTAGATCTAAGTTCCTGTGGTTTCCCAACCCTTTGGGTTTTCTACAAGTCGTCCAAAACTGCCTACACAGTACTGTACTTTTATGTCTTCATTTGGTTAGCTTGGCTAATCTTTATCCACTCTCTTCGTTAGTATTTTGTGCTCATGCTTGTGCATAATACGTACTAACTTTGGTCATCATGGAGGACAGATGAGAGTGACCGCCAGTTATCCAGACCTTTCGCGGGTTAACGCTTTGGAATTATGACAATAAGGACTATATCATACAAATGAAACAATCATTGTTTAAGGTAAGCCTCATCTGAATAATTCCTTGGCGTACGATAGTCTGCGTCGAAAAGAAACTTTAAAGCAAGAAAACCACGTGGTCAGGTAATATATGAACTAAGAAACGTCTGAGGGTGACGCGCACTAGCTTGATTATAACAGAAAGGAGTACATGCCATGTCCTGGCACTACTTAGTCCAGGTGCTTTCTCCACCCACAAGGGCGTCTGGTACATTGTGTACTGAAAATTTCGAAGACCAATCTAATTCTAAAAAGTTTAAAAACAGGGTTATTGGGGTGTTGGGAAAGACTCCCACACTAGTCAAGTAAAGCGAAAAATATAAAGGAATTCAAAAAATTCTAGAAATCCACAGTTTTGGTTTCAGAGAGCTTAAAGTGCTAAATATTTAGAGTAAGCTTTCTCCTGAGACCAAAATTCTCCATAGGTATTGTCTGAGTTCCAGTAGCCCTCCATTAAAAAATTCAGGTATGACTACTCATCTGCCAACGATCCACGATCCAACTTCATAAGGCCGGCTTACTGCTGCAATTCTGTGTCTTGCGATGACAATGGTAAGGGGCACAAAACTGCACATTTAAACGTGTCTTTACGCCTTAAACAAGCGTACAAACGTATATAGGTTATTTCAATGTGACGTAACATTTTACATGTCAATCAGAAAACAAAATATTGAACTTCGCACTTCTATAATAGTAGTGTTAAAAGAAGTAAGTCAAGCACACTGGTCAAAGAAATTCTGGATTTGTTCTACAAAACCAACGTTTTGGTGCCTCATCGAAGTATAGTTAATCATCGAAGTTTAGCATCTGGAGAGTAAGTTACAGTATGCTTACAGATGTTGAAAGGCAAAGGGTCCTCATGTGAAATTGGCTTCATATTTGCCGTAAAATTTGCTCTTTTAAAAGTCTTCTGGTGTTTCGTTTTACTTGATGCTAAACTGAAAATTTCACCATCACAAAAATTGGAAGTTATTATTTTTCTGGCGTAGATGAAAGCGTGCCACTAGGATTTTTGTGAGGAGGGGGGGAGTGCCAAGAACACCAGAGAATTCCTGAATTCTTAAACCTCCAAAGCGCCCTTGTCTGCAACCTATGGGCACTATTCATAGACATTTGAAGATCTAATAAGTAAGTTTTGTTTGCGGACTTTTATGGTATTTTAGGGGACCTAGGCATTGTTAATGGAGCACTTTATTTATCTATAACTACAATAATATTCTCTACGCATCCTCAGACTAACATTTATCGATGACTTTTTTAAGTCACGATGGCAAATCGAAGTTTGGCCAAAGAAAAATGGTTAAACTAGCAAAAGCCATGCTGTTTTATCTTTTCCATCTTATTGATGTATTTTCTTTAGGCGCTGTTAATCGTAACGGCCACACATCGGCTGACACTGCAAAAGGGAAGTGACGCATTCGGAGTATGGCAGAGAGCGCCAACCGAGTCCATATAGAGGTGGCCGCCTCTTCCGTACCATCTAAATTCTCCACTGGTTCTCATGCCGTAGTCTTTTCCGCAGGCATCCCACACAGGGAACACCCAAATAACAGAAATCTTTAAGTCTGGGTTAATTTGACTAGATTGAGTTATGATATCTTTGAAGACATCAACTGTTAGGCATTACATATGATGAACCTGCAGCCTAGCTCGCCATCTGAGTCGTAGTGGCTCAATGGTTAGAGCGTCTCACCGGTCATCAGAAGGTTGCGGGTTCAATTCCCGTCTAGGGTTCAGAAATCGTTTTTCTGAGTAAACGAGCTTGACGAACGTCCTCTAGTTGTTCTTAATGTTGAACAGTTACTATTTCATATTGTCATTGCCATGTTCTGACCGCAAACTTAAAACATTTATCACAAAGGTGTTGAATTCAATTTTCATACAACTTTGAGGTGTAAACCCGTTTCGACTCCCAAGTTTGGAGTACATGACATGCAGTCGCTCCCCGAATTTATGAAAAGGTACAGAAAAGCGAGATATACAAAGAATCTTTTGAGAAATAAAATCTTACCAAAAAATCCGATATATTTAGGAGTTTACGAAAACTTATCCGTCGTATTAATTTGCCGGAATCTATTTCAAGTAAGTTACGCTACAGATATTTGTATCATTAGTTGTTAAACTAGCCAAAGCAACTCATGCAAGAAGGACCCTCCGACAAAATTAATCGCTTTCGTCATTTTTAGTTTTATTTTGTCGGTGAAAGTAAAGTTGTCCTTCCCTTTACACGGTGTTGTTTACATTACCTTCGACGTAGCTCTTGCAAGCAAGAGTAACAAAGACGATGCCCACATTCTTCTAGCTGAACTGGGTCACGATACGCTAGCTGGCAAATGGGACATTCATACTCATTCGGCAAATCTGTCACGAATTCTGCCTCGTATCCGCCGATTTCACGTTCCGTTCTATTCGCCATGACAATAGGGCCGCTTGTGCAGGTGCATTCGTTTCTGTTCATTGAATAGGCAATTAACTTACCCACCAGCAGATGTTTTTTTTTTTGCATTTTTTAACTTCAAGCCAAGTTTTGTGATGACTTTGTACCGTAACAGGTTAATGCGCATAAATTTGTTGAATTAATTATTTTGCAGGATTAACCCTTTTGTGGGCCATCTGTTACATGTGCTCTAAAATCTATTGTAAAAAGAATACGTTCAGTCAGAGAGTTGTAGAAGATTGGATATCCTATCCCATTATATTCCTTGCTCCGAAATACACCAAACCGTATAATTATCTATATTTTGCTTAATATGATGTAGGAAATTTTGTAGAAGGGCAGTTGCAGTTGTTCCGTATGTCTATTTTTGTACTCCAGGGCCCGGTTGTTCAAAAGGCGATTTGGTTAATCCAAGATTAGTGAAAGCATTGTGGATGAAACACTGCTAATCTAGGAAAGGATTTTTAAACTTTCTTGTTCATATATCATACAAATATAGAAAAGTGTTCTCCTAGAAAGTTTGAACTTAAATCACTTAGCAGAACGTGCCAAACAAAAGAGCCGATTAAATTTTAACCCAGGATTAGTGGTAATCGTCCTTTGAACAACTGGGCCCAGTGTAAGTATATAGTTTTCTTCCGGCAAAGCAGAACTTTAAAAAATAAGGTATCACGTTATCTCAAGGTTTACTTAGATATTCCCTCAGGAAATGTTTACGACGTTTGTTGCAATAAACGCTGTTGTTTTAGACGTTTCGTTGTGTAAATCGGCAGGTCTATCAAATTTTCGTTATATCACTATGGATGTTTTGTGGACTTAATTTACGAATGGCCAAGATTTTTAGACAGAGATATCCAACGGGAGGTGACCGCTCCAATTGCCCCTCCCTTTGCATTGAGGCGAAATAAACACGTGGAGACGTCAATTTCGGGGAAATAGGATTGTGAAAAATCGACAGATATGTATATTCTCGAAATTATCGACCAAAATCAATTGAAGTTTTTTACATAGGTATAGCCAACCAAACTTGAGAGCATGGTGTAAAATAACTACCTCCCAGATCCCGGTTGCATAGAACGTTCATTTAAGCGTCCTCTTAAAGTGGACTCTTGCAATTCAAGTAGGTTTAGATTGAAGGGTTTGGCACAAAGGAAATTTGCGCTCTTGAAAGCGTAGGAGTTGTAGGAACATTTAGGCCTTATGCCTTTACTGGCCGACATACGTAAACTCAGAACAACTAGAAGACGTTCGTCAAGCTCGTTTACTCAGAAAAACGATTTCTGAGCCCTAGACGGGAATCGAACC
>JBAHVQ010000162.1:0-16577 GCA_036872915.1 Nanipora kamurai
ATTAGGCACAATGTGATTGGACTAGATATTTTGCACTGCCCAATTAATCTTTTCATGCATGCAGTTGTCGTTTGACATCTGTTATTATTATCCTGCGGAATTCTCTGTCTCCTTTGTTCCGTCGTCGTAACGCTCACTCTAGCCACAAACATCGTAAAACGACGTTTCAAATGCTATATTTTGTGCAACAATTTCCTGTAGACATTGCCAGTCTTGGTAATTGTTATTGTCATTCTTCTTCATAGAACACATATCAATATATACGCGTTATCGCTCAATGACTTTTTATCATATTTTGTTGCTTTTCCCTTTTTTCTTATTTAATTTAGGTGAACGCGAATGAATAAAAAAACTTCACTTTAACGGAATACTTAATTACTTGTTGTCAATGAATTTCCTTTTAGCGCTATTGGAATTTGATTGACGTTATTCAAGTTTGAAAAACGCTGTTGAAGATGCGAGTCCTTCAAATGAACACCGCTTTTGCTTTAATGAAGAGCAAAAAATATAGTTAAAGGTCTTCAGTGACCAGAGACAGTGAGTACAAAGACGGAGTACCTCAGAAACCAAACAGACCTCGAGAACGTTGGCCACGAAGAAGTCCATCGCTAAATGCATCAACCAAGCAATGAATCTTTTCCGTAAAACTCGTTCGAATTGATATGGCCAGCCGAAACACTGATAGATGAACAGTGAAAAACACACACACACACACACACACACACATATATATATATTTTCCTTGAAGAATTTTATGTCTTTGAACAACTACATATTCCTGAAACTGAATAGAGTTGTATTACTTAGGTACAAAAATAATTTTTTAATAATAAATATTTGCTATTAGAGATTATAAGAGAGTACACCAACACCCACTTGGATGCGAATTTTTTACAGTAGGGTCTGGCATGAAAAAGATATATTCCCCGTAACGGAAACAACGGCTATATGATGAGGTAAGAGCGAAATAAAGAACGGTCACTATCAATTGTTTAACTCGAAGATAGAGGGAGACGTGTTCACACGTAAAAATCTCGCAGGTTCTTTCTGTATTTTTCGCTGAACGGTGTTGCAACAACATCGTCATCGTGGATAAACAATATTGACGACCAATAATGACCTTTTTCATTGTTTCAACAACATCGTTCAGTACGGCCGGTGTACAACGATTGTTTATAATTGTGAGGGCAGGGAAAGGTAAACTTGATAGAACAACCGTGTAAAGTTATATCATGTTAGCAACAGCAATGCAGTAACCAAGGAGCACTGGCGGAACAGAAGAAGGAAACATTGTTTCGGTTTATTCACTTTCAATTTTAGACGTTTTTTAATTAAAATTTTTTATTTATGAATGCCATGGAGAAATAATAAAATATATTGCAGAGTGCTACATGTATCTTTAAGGGGAGCGGAAGATAATGAGGCCTCCGTGGTCCCCCGTTTCCTATGCCCCTGATTTGTCGGGCAGTTGTTCTGTCGCTTCATTGGTCATTCAGTCAATTAAACTTACCTAAATCGCATATGAATAGCCAGAATTTTTTCCACGTTGTCGGTTGTAAGCTTGTAATTGGAATCCGGATCATGGTTGTCAATTCCCATCACATTACATAAGTTTGTGATAAGTGTCGACCTTAACAAGAAAATAGACAGCTATCCACATATAATCGTAGAGAACAACAAAATTAAACTTACATTGTGCGACCTCTTACGTTGGCCACTTGCTCTTTTCCATTTTTTTCAAACTAGGACCAGTCCAAATTAGTCACATGAAATTAAACATTCATGAATCCCATTTTCAAATGAAAACGTTTGAATTGTGTCTTGTTTTAAAGCAGGCATATCAGATTCATGACGTAAATGGTATATTAGATTAATAAATATTCTAATTATCGTATTTTGTACACAATTTACCGGTCCAAACTTTCGTAGTTTTTGTCAAAGTCAACCCCCTGAACCTTTAGTTGTCCTCTTAAAGTTGGATCCATCAATCGTTCTTCCAAAATTTCGTTGTTGGCAGCATTTAGAAGGTCCCCATTTGCATTAAGTAGAAACCCCAGTAATGTCATGCTGTGGCGGTCTTGGTTGAAAAAAATGTAAGGATGAGGACTGTAAAATTAAATAAAAATATGCAAAACTTAGTTTAACTCATTCAAGATCAATCAACGAAAAATACTTCACAACAAAGAGGGTAGCATCAATAACGCCGAGATTATCTATGTAGAGGGTAGTCTGTTGTATGGTAGATCAGGCCGTACACTAACAATTCGTCACAAATGTAGTACATTAGCTTACTCACCAGCTAGCTAGTTAAGCACGAAGGGCAATATTTTAGAAAGGTAATGGTTGTAGATAGATAGGAAGATATGTATATTAGTGGGGTTTTACCAATGAAAGAACCAGCCAGTAATAGAACCCAGTAGAAAACACAAAGTATAGACATTTTAAAGTACTCTATTTTATGTAACGCGTATGTTTCATTCCTATGCGCAACGTCATCAACAAATAAGTTATTTATAAGTTAATAAGTGATAAGACGACAGTGGTGGGTTACAGGATTTACATATTGGTGTATCAGTGGGGGACGTTTTGGACAGGAATAAAACAAAAAGGATTACAAAATACAGATATTAAGCTGCAAGGTCACAGAACGTTGCAGAACTAAAGCAGGCAAAAAAGAGCCCATGTTTGCATTAAGCGATGGATTGAATTTGCGGATTAAAAGCCTTTTTGCTGACAAGAAGTTTAGAGGTACAATTGGACGAGGTTAGAATAATAAATTGACGTTCCGACACAAAGCATTTCAAAGATTGTTCAAGTCCTTCAAATTGTACCGCTAACCTCTGTTCCCAACGTCGTCTGATCTGAAATGGAATCAGATCGTCTTCTTCATCTCTTGCCCTTTGAGTTTCGTCGGCTGTCAAACCACCATCGCTTAACGAGCGGGTAGCGAAATCCTAAAAGTTAAAACCGCATTCAAGTTATGCGTTTACAGCAAGTCACATCCAGCCAAAATTTGTACCGTATAATGAGAGAAACTGAACTACATGTTAAGAAAAAGTTTCAATAAAGATATCACTCATTTTACCCTTGACATTTGTATCAAAAGACGAACAACGAAGGTTCTGAATCCTTGAAGAAGATCTCCAACTAACTCTGTGTTGCAGAAAATACTTTCTTCGCAGTCACGCAACTGCGAGTTTAAGAAGTTGACAAAGTGATGAAGTTCTGCCCAAGATGGATCGCGTATTCCACAGTATCTTAAAAACACAATTTTCACGCAGTCTATAAGTGGTTTTGTAGGGAAAAATGTCGATTGCTTTTTATCACTATGTTACTCTCATCCTGTAACTAAAAGTAAAGTATTACACTTCACCGACACTGTCACCTTTTCTTTCTCATTACCTTACTATGCAAATCTAGATATAAAGCGAACGTTTGTTTGAAGTTCCATTAAATTTATGAGAAAACCGAGCTTACTTTTTGGAATATTTTTATTTTCTCTCTTAGATTTTACAGTTTCACATGTTGGTAGATTTTTCCCCGTTTTTCAGCAGGTTTTGTTTCAATAATGGTTCATTCTGCAACCCATAGTTCTGAGCTTTCCGATTGTCAGTGATTTTAATTGTACTTTGGGTAAAACTTACTTGGGGATTCATATATGTCAATGTGCTAGGGTGTGATAAAGATGTGACTGTCTTCTCCACTATGGTTGTTTTTCGTTATTCAGTAGAATATCGATGTTGTTTTGATCAACGGGAAAACTCAGAATAAAAGTGTACAAGAAAAACTAAAATGACAGGCTACCTAGATTCAAGAGAAAAATTGTCCTTTATTTCAATTAGCGGTATGTGGCCAGTTTGGTCATCGAAAGCTAGTATTTAGATTTCAATACTGTTAGGTCGTCTCGAAGAAACTTTCACAATCACACAACTCAACTTACGACAAGCATATGCATAGCATGAATTTCGAGGGATAAGGAACAAAAAAAAATTCAGGTGTTAAAGGGTTAACGGTTTTACGGCTTTCTAGTGCATTTGACATTTGGGAGTGCAATGGGTATAGTTCAAATCGCCCCGAACCTTCACTACCCTACGCCACTGCTACTAGGTCACTTATCTGAGTTAGTTAGAATTTTATCTATTACTTTATGGCAATCTTCAAGGCTTCCGCCGGATCTCCAAACACAGTTTGTCGCTGGCATTGAAATGTAAAGTTATCCAAGTTCAGTCCTGCATCAAACAATTTAAGATATTGAAATGTACGTTGGTACTCCACACTGCGAAACGTTTCCATGTCAAATTCAGTCCCACCTAGAGAAACAATATTATTTGACATCATGTGGTGGATGAATTGGATATAGCCAGTCTATTTCCGGGTCACTTTTCAAAATTCACAAATAAAAAATTTTCAGAAGCTCGTTAATATTTTGCTACATGGACAGTTGTTTATGTTAACGCGTAGCGCATCTTCCCTTCTTATTTGCGATACCAATAGGGAAACGTTATGCTTATTTACAGTGAATTGTCGAGATAAATCAACATTTGACTTATTCCCCCTTTATTCCCCTTTTCCTCTTGCGTTTATTTACTTTAGATTCAGGGTTACGGAAACTACTCAAGCACAGATTAAATTTCTTCAATAACATTAAGCTCGCACACGCAAGAAAATTTTGTGTTTAAGATTTTATCACTAACATCGTTTACTACACCTTTTTCCCTTCATTAAAGCGAAAGCGGCGTTCATTAGAGCGCTTGTCATCTTCAATAGTGCCTTTCAAACTTCAACAATTGCGTTAAAAGTAAATGGCTATCTTTATAACCAGGAACGGGGAATTGGGGAACGAGGAACGGGGAATGGGGAACGGGAAAAGCCAAAATCTTTAAAACCAGGAATGGGATGAACCTGAATTTTTAAAACCAGCAATGGGAAAACCCCCCCGGCTATCTCCAATGCTCCCTCTAGTCAATAAGCCCATTGTAGAGAAAATAAGTGGAGCAAACTACTGTACCTTGATGACTGGTGGCTGAACGAGAAACAAGGAAATCCTGAGATGACTAGATATTGTAACAAGTTTGTAAGTATTGTTAAATGTAATATAGATAAATAAAAGTGACTGTGCATTTAAACTTCAAAATCACTAAAATAATAGCTTGTATCTGTATATATGAAGAAACGGGCGAAGTAGACGGCTTGGATAGCAGAAACTGAATAAGTTCACTTCTTCAAAAATTCAAAATGACTGAAAATGACTCACGATTGAGTACACTTAAGAAATTTGTTATGTATGTCAGAGATGCTGAACAACTGACAGTCAAAATTTCATAAGTATGTAAAATGGCAAATTTACTAAATATATATCGATAAAATAGGAAGGTATAATCAGATAGCGAGCACGGATTGTAGAAGGAAAACATGGCTTTTAAAGATGTCAGACCATAGTGTTACTACAGCAAATTTCGATAAATGAATTGCAAATTTCTCAAATTCTGCCGATTGCAATTTTATAAAACATTCACACAATGCAAATTACTATAATATGTGATAAGGCTGAAGGCTACTTAAGAAGCCTAATTTTCTAAAATAAAATACGAAGTTAAGTTAAACCCGAACGGTAATGGGTGAATAACTGGCTTGTGGCAGCCAAGCGTTCACAGCGACGTTGCTTTTACATCCTTCATAGTTGGCTCTTCCTATCATTGCGAAGCAGAATTCGCCAAGCCTCGGATTGTTCACCCGCCTATAGGGAATGTGAGCTGGGTTTTGACCGTCGTGAGACACGTTGGTTTTACCCTTACTACTGTTGAAGTTTTGTTGCAATAGTAATTCTGCTCAGTACGAGAGGAACCGCAGATTCAGACAACTGGCATAACGTTTCTTATTGGATTCTGGCTTTGGCACACAATTCAACAAATACAATTTCTTCTGCTCATTCTGATAAAATAAAGCAGTCTAGCATGGTAGGCGTCTATTCCGTCGCTCCTTTAGAAGTTAAACGCACTTTAATTAGTTATTGGATAACACTTATCAGGCGATTTTGTTTTACTTGCTGTTTAAAATGTTGTAGTATAACGACTAAGAATACTGTCCAGTTAAATAACTAAACTCACAAAAAACAAGAATATCATTTGAATGTTTTGTCGCCATCTAGAATTTCTATTGTAACAGTTTTAAGGTTTTCAATAATTGACGTAGTTTTAAACCGTTGTCCCGTTCCTGGTTTTAAAGATTCTCGGTTTTTCCATTCCTGCTTTTAAAGATTCCGGCTTTTCCTATTCCTGGTTTTAAAGATTCCCACTTTTCCGGTTCCTGGTTTTAAAGATTCCTGCTTTTCCCGTTCCCCGTTCTTTGCTTTAAAGATAGCCAAACTGAACTTCAATAATGTCAATGTAAAAAACATCTTTTATGGTATTTCACTTGCGTCAATCAAAACTCATTTAAAAATCCGGGAATCAACAAAATAAAATAAAAAGTCAATTAGCGATAATATGTGGGTACATGTTGTACATCTAATTACACAAGATAGCACTTAAAACGTTGTTTTCACATGTTTGCGGGCTAGAGTTAACGTTACCATGACTGGGCCAAGAAGGAAAAAGCGAGAATATCGCAGCAAGATAAGGTAAGGTTCGTAAAAACTCTCATCTTTGGATATTATCCTTGTGGCAGTGGAGTAATTCAACCCCAAAGTATCCGCCATTGTAAGACATAGTCTTGTTCTGGCTCATCAAAAAACAGCATTCCCCTGTTCCCCTGTTATCCCGCGAATTCTCTGTATCCTTCTTTGTTGAGTCACCGTAACGCTTACTCTAGCCTCACACATCTGAAAACGTTTCAAGAGCTATGTCTCGGGCAACAATTTCCTATAGACAGTTCCTGTCTTGGTAAGTAGTATTACCAGTCTTCTTTACATAACATATATCAATATATACGCGTTATCGCTAATTGACTTTTTATTTTACTTTGTTGATTTATTTTGTTGAATTTTGATTGACGCTAATGAAGAACCATAAATCTTAATGTATTTTACATTGACGTTATTGAACTTCAATTTAACGGAATACTTAATTACCAGTTGCAAATGAATTTACTTTTAGCTCAATTATAATTTGACTGGCGTTGTTGAAGTTTGAAAAGCACTATTGAAGATGACAATCGCTCAAATGAACAGCGCTTTCGCTTTAATAAAGAACAAAAGGTGTATTTTGGCTTCGAGTGAAAATACAAGGCCTTACCTTTCTGATTCTGCAGCATGTTGAATAAGGTTTCTCTGGGTGTTAAACAATGTATTCTCGGCAAAAATTTTAAGAAGGAATACTTGCTTGTGGCAGGCCTTTTCCTAGTAGTCTGCTTAACAGAAATTAACATCTTAAAAATAAGTTACTTCAATACTTAATGACCAAACGGTCAAAACTCAACTTTGCTTAGTGGGATGGAAACCAACTAATGCTTTTTTAAGGAATTGCATACGCATTTGTCATATTCTGCCAGATGGAATGTTTAACAATAACCTTACAGTTGATAAAAAAGTTTAAAACTTGTCCAAACGTTTTCGATCACAAGACCATCAGAGATGATGATCTTATGATCGAAAAAATTTAGACTAGTTTAAACTTTTTAAAAATTTTTGCCTCATTGTTAACCCTTTATTTACAACCATTAGATATGCATGCCTACTAAACAATTTAGAAATGTAATTATGGACATTAAACGGTCCCGTTGGCAATGAAAGGGTTATAAACCAAACACATTTGATTTTAATCAGCCAATTTTTAACCAAGCGGGAATCATAACTTGAATTTGAACATCAAATCCCAGCATAGCACTTTAAGAACTGCCATAGACACAACAGAATTCATTCATAATATTTGATAAATCTCCAAAGTTGTTAATATCATGATGTCATCAGACGTGGCTTAGAAAGAAGCAGGCGCTTCTAGGTTTAGTACTCTCTAGTAAATATTTATAATTACAATCCATCAAACAGACTAATTAGGGAGTGGGAGAAAATTTACTATATCATTATTCTGTTGAGATAGCGAGATTGTAGCAAACCGAGATGGACAAACATTAAAATAATGAGAGCTATAACGAACTTATGTTAGATCTTACAAGAAGGTCAACGCCGAGTTATAAACTGCAGACTTTCACATAAAAGGAGTTTGATTTCACAACTACAATTATTAAGGCTAGACCTTCTCTAAACTCCAATAAAAGTCCGATACGCTTCTCGTTATTTTGAAATTTGTCCATTTCCGCATCTTACGCTCTTTATTTATAACCTGAAAAAGGTTAGCCTAGCTTGACCTCAGTTGGTCTATACGATGTACTATAATTTATAATTAAAACTTAAATGTCTGCTACAATGGAACTTCTATCATAATTATCAACTCAAGTTCTAGAATACCATGTGATTAAATATTTAAAACACATAACCTACCTGACCATAATTTTCCTCAGATAAGGTGTCGTCGGTAACCAAGCCAGAAAAAGTCTTGTCAGTTGTGATTTCAACAACGTACATATCACTTGTTTTTCTTCTCCAAATATGTCCATTTGAATCTTTTATTGTGTTCAAAATAAGTAATTTAAAAAGCAGGGTATCCAGTCCTTTGGTAACCTAAGTTGAAAGAGTACAGTTAGGTAAAGAGCCCGATAGCTAATGAATTTCCACTCTAACCAATTTCCAATGATATCTAGTATTGTTGTAGTCGGGGTACTTACCGACTGTGATATGTCAAGGTGAAATATTCGCGAGATTGGAATATCTAATTCGACTGCATGGACTAAAAACGCGCGTGTCACTTCATCAGAGTCCACTGACACCCCATGAACAGGTATTGTATGACAAAGTGACGATATAAATTCCAGTCGAAGCCTCTTGTTGTTCGGGAGATTGTCCAAGTTTCTTGCCAAGCGTTTTATCACCTGACTTTTACCGACGCCAGCTCTGGATGATTGGACGACACGGACTGATAAGCTGGATATGGATATGAAACAAAAATAAAGTTTTCAACTACTTCATGCAACACAAAGCATAATATAGTTTAGTGAGCAAACTAAAAGAAAGAATACTGAAGGAAAAGAACAAATCCATAATTCCAGTTACAAATATAATAGCCTAGAAAATAAGTTTAAATAAAACAATAACGAAACCATTATTTTTGCTAAAGATCTTTTAATTACTAAGGTTTAGTTAATTAACCAGTAACATCATAGAGTAATTATCTACAGGGGTTGATCAGCTTAAATAGCTAACTGTTGCAAAAATAGGACTTAATGAAATGTCACAAAGGATTATTAAAATCCTGTCTAAAACAATTTATCAATGTCAAAAAGGAATTGATATTCCTTTGTGACATTTCATCAATTTCTTTTTGGGTAACAGTTCGCTGTTTAAGCCGATCAACTCCTGTAAATAATCACACTGATGATGTTACTGGCTAAGTAACGGAACGTTAGTTATTCATGGCCAGAAATTACGTTGACGAATATCGCGCGTATGTGAAATTCGCTTCCAACATTGCTGATAAATAATTATTTAATGTAAATATAGAAGGAATTTACATGACTGGTAAATGTACTAGTTTCTATGGTACGTTTTATACTTGCCGAATTTCATAGTGATTCTAGTGCATGTCCGAATGGATCTGAACAACTTCCAGTCATGTTACGAGTTGTAATGGCTCTGCTTTTCACAAACGAATATTTGAGCTTTTTACCCGATGTGCAGCATAAATATGAACATCAGATTATCTCAATTTAAACGGGTGATAATTGTGGTAACATTTGCCGAAATAGTTTTGTCTTCTGCGTAGATATGTCTAAACACTCAAACAATTTTGAAAGGTAAATTGCATTCTGCCGCGCAGCAAATATTTGTTAAAAATTGCGTAAAACGGTTCGAGAATAGAGCTAATTGGGCTTGGCTTTCAATTCGGATAAGCAGCGTTGCTTGCTTCGAAGAAGATTAAACTTATATCTCGACCATTAAAGCCATACTAGTCATGTTCGGTATCAGAATGCTCAGCAAAAACACATCTTTCTAATGCCGTAAAGATCTCTGGGAATGATCTGGCGCGACTTCTACATTTGAAAGCCGATTTTCTGGGTTGGAAAAAAAGGAATGACTCAAAGAAATTACCTATCCGCCTAGCAGTAATTCTTTCCACCCATTTTTCTCCATTAATTCTACCTTTTTCCTCGACTTTGGAACTGTACCGCACAACACAACGGAAGAAACAGGACTTAGCTGCTTGTAATCCACACGAACACGCTTCGAACCAGTCGACCACACCGTTTTAAAAAAGATGAATTTAATTAATGGACTGAACGCGCTGAAAGCCAGCAGACGCATGTCTGATTTCTGGCCATGAAAAGATCTTTAAAAAAGATAAGGTTCCATTATAAATTTATTCAAACTCATTCGCTGGGCTATTATATTTATAAACAGATTTCGTTTCCCACCTGGCTCTTCGATGGTGACAATTCCATAATTGTTTGGATAAAGATATTTCAGTCACTTATCTATAAATTTCGACATGTCGCCAGCCACGATATTGACTTCTAACGGTATTCGAAAAGTTAAGAAAACTAAGAAACGGGCGAAGAACAAAGTGATTGGTAGGCATTTTAATTGCTTCCCAAGTGTTCTTTCAACGTTTCGAGTGATGTCCGAAAACTGAAATGTTTAATCGATGGAGTTCATATTAAGCATTCACTCCATCGACTAAAACCCATTTTTTCCTGAAAAGGTCAAATCCTTCCGCTCCTAGAGGTGTTTATGTGAAATAAACAGTGATAAAAAAGCAGCTTTTCCACATCGCATTTTAAAATTTGTCAGATGAACGAACGAGACATGCCATTTTGGAACATTACGTATATCTTTATTTCTAAATTTTGAGTAGCAGTTTGATACTTTTATTAAAGTCTTTTTGCTGATCAAACTGTGGAACGCAAAGGACTCAGAAAAACTCTGAGCTCCAGACGGGACTCGAACCCGTAACCTTCTGAATGCTAGCCAGACGCTCTAACCATGGACCCACTAGAAGTCAGACAGTAAGGTTACTTTCGTTATTTAAATCTGGGACGAGCCAGCCGGCAATGACTTGCTGGACTGCAAGCCGTTAGATGTCGGCAAATCGTCAGTTAGATGTTAATTTTGAATTTTGAGTTGCAGTTACAGTTTGTTGTTTTTTTAACTGAAGATTTGCCGACATCTAAAGGCTTGCAGTCCAGCAAGTCATTGCCGACTGCCTCGTCCCAGGTTTAAATACCGAAAGTAACCTTACTCTGCCGTCTGAGTTCTAGTGGCTCGATGGTTAGAGCGTCTGGCTAGCATTCAGAAAGTGACGGGTTCGAGTCCCGTCTGGAGCTCAGAGTTTTTCTGAGTCCATGGCATTCCACAGTTTGATCAGCAAAAATTTTCTAAGACATTTCGTATATCTTCAAGATTATTCAACGAAATCTCGTAGAGTTTTGCTTCATGAAAAAGCTTTTGAAACTAAATAATAGTGTTAACGAAGTAATGTCATCAACATCATCATCATCATCATCATAACCTTTATTTAAAAACTCAGCATTACTTCATTTTACATGGTCTTCCAGGGAGCAGTGTTATAGAACAGACTAAATACGTATAAATACTTATAACTAAAAAGTATAATACATATATATGCATATTTAAAAGTTCATTGCAATAAAAAGTCCGACGACTAGGGAACGTTCGTCAAGCATGTTATCTCAGAAAAACGATTTCTGAGCCCGAGACGGGAATCGAACCCGCAACCTTCTGGTGAGCGGTGAGACGCTTTAACCATTAAGCTACCACGACTCAGATGGTGATCGTGGGTGCAGGTTCGTCATATGCACGGCCTAAGCGGAAGTCGCGATATGAGAATAATGATGGAAATAGTTAACGCTGAACACAAACTTGCTTCATGTGAGAGCTTGGTAAACATCAGACGACTAGTGGACGTTATTTCAGAAAAACGATTTCTGAGCTCTAGACGGCCGTCGAACCCGCAACCTTCTGATGACCGGTGAGACGCTCTAACTATTGAGCTACCACGACTCAGATGGTAAGCTAAGGTGTAGGTTCGTCACATGTACTGCCAAGCGGAAGTCACGATATGATAATAATGCCTGAAATAGTATAGGCTGCATTCTAGTTCACCATCTGAGTCGGGGTAGCTCAATGGTTAGAGCGTTTCACCGGTCATCAGAAGGTTGTGGGTTCGATTCCTGTCTAGGGCTCAGAGATCGTTTTTCTGAGATAACGAGCTTGACGAACGTCCACGAATCGTCTGATATTTACCAAGCTCCCACATGAACCAAGTTTGTGTTTTGCATTAACTATTTCAATAAAAATTCCATTAAAATAAGTCATCGTAATAATTACAAAATGTTTTCAATATTTGACCAGCGCAGTTTAAAAGCCTTTAAATTTGTCTGACCTCTAACTTCCACAAGGATTTTATTCCGGAGGACAGAGCCTCTGTAGTGGAAACTACATTTTCCTTTCTCCGACTTATATCTAGGAATATGTAAGTTAATTGCAGAATTTCTCAGGTTGCAGCAATGCACACTAGAGGTACTGCTAAATATCTTTCTCAAATACAACGGAGAATGGTTGTTGGAGATTTTAAACATCAACATAGCAAGTTGTGTACTTCTCCTATGTTCAAGTTTTTTTCCAGCCCAGATCATCCAATAAGTAATCAGAATATATCTCATAATTTAAGAGCTTAACGATCCTAGCGGCCCTATTTTGTAGTGTTTGGAGTCTCTCAGATAAACCTTTACCGATGTTGCCCCATACAGAGTTGTAGTAATCAAAATATGGTAAGATCAATGCTTTGTACTGATTTAATCGAGTTCAAAAGGTATAGTAGAACTTACACGTTTCAATATTGCAAGACCCACAGATACTTTTTAACACAATATCTACGTGTGAGTTCCAGGTAGATTTTCATCTATATGAACGCCAAGAGATTTATAAGTTGTCCCTCTTTTTAGTGGTATATTGTTAACTTTTATTTTAAAATCTTGTGGAACCTGCTTTGAAACCTGTTTTAAAACCTGTTTTACCATTCTTTTGTAATCTCCAGTAAAGCTGTCTCTGTTGAAAACATAGGTCTAATTCCCGATTGTGATTCAGTTAACGGCTTATTTTCATTTAAGTAAGTATAAAGCTGAGTACCAGTAGCGAACCTGTGACGTTTAGTAGAGTAAATTGGACAGTGCTCTTCTAACATGTGACCAAAGTAACTTTTAATCAAGCAACCGGACCCCGGTCACAGAGGTGAGTGATACATGCACCACCACTATGCCACCAACATCTCTAAAAATATGAAGGTTCTTCACAAGCTCTTAAAGAGTTTAAAGTTGCATGTGTGCTGCTGAAAATACGAAGACAAGGAAGTAACGCTCGGAGCAAAAGCCTTTCATCAGATTAAAACGTAAAGGAAATAAACACTGAGCTGGGGTTTTACATGTAAATAATCATGTGGCAAAAATAATATTCGAGTGAAAATGGCTTGAGGAAGAGGGAGTTAGGTCTCGGTTGATGTACGAAATACTATAATACTTCAACTTGTAAAGTAAAGTTCGACGTATGACTTTCTTCTCGTAAACTGTTGGGTTTCAAAGGTGCTCATCAAACATTTTTGGTGAAGAGTGGAACATTGAAATGTGTTCTTATGCTTTAATGGGACTAAAGATAAGAACCAGATTTGTCGAACCTGAAGAAGGACCTGATTTTGGGACAAAACAATAGCTGTTAAAGAGAAAATCTATTTTTATCCATGCAGTTTTTAAATCTAAACCAAAATGTGAACAAAAGTAAATACGACCAAAAAATGTGGGCATTTTTAAGATCACTAAAGTCAGGGGTACATCGCCAAGGTGCGAAACAAAACTGTCCATCTTCTCATATTAGTTGGTGATGACATAAGTTAAATACAAGTGTTACTTAAGAAACCATCGTGCTGTCTATATACTTTGTGCAGCTTACCGATCTTTGTCAACCGCTCCAGCTGCATGCCACTGTACTTGATTGATAACTCGTTTTTCCTTTGGAGTCACAAGCTGCCTTTTTAAGTATGACTGTATGGTTTGTATCGATGTCCGAGGCGGAAATTGACGGCGAAACTGATCCAACGATGCCACCATGTTAGACTTATCTTCATTTTCAATGCTACAAATGACCACAACGCGATAACCTAAGCGAAAATGACAACACAAATTATAAATAATTATGACAGGATTAATCTGGAAAGCCGCAGGAACGAAAAAAAGTAAACAATCAAACAGAATTAGCAATGCATTCCTTCAGTTTTGCTGGTAATTAGTTGTAATGTTTACACGAATGTTGTCAGATTTTTAATGTTTATATTTCATAATGGTGAATGTGAAGTTAAAACCGTTTCGTCTGTGTTGGGAATTTTTACTGCGCTGTGCGGAGTCGAAAATTATGTGGTTCCAGATCGTTAACTGCTTCATATAAAGGTTTTTACCTCAGAGCGTCGAAAAAAAGTTTATCCGTATTGTCAAATAATCATGAACGTTTCTATACAATCCAAACACCACTCGCTCGGAATGCTTGGAATATATCGACCACTTAACTATCAATATAAATATTATAATTATGAATTGTTATAACTATATATATTTGACTTAATTATACATATACTATAGCTCTACTCTCTTCTATTTCTACACTTACATCTAAATAAAATCGATACATTTACGTTTACAACTACACTTATAACTATACAGCATGTACTTCTGTCGTAGCTAACTCTACATGAATGTATAAATCCCCTGATATAATTAGAGTGGTTTTCTAACAAATAAAAGTAACAAAAGAAAACCCTCAGAAAATATGTACAACCCGTTTTAAAGCAAGACAGAAAGGAAGCAGTAGAATGTGCAAGTGAAAGGTGTTGGAATTTTGGTTATATAGTGAACCCAAGGCGATTTACAACAGTAGTTTTGAGAGAGCTGAACTTACTGGATTCCCCTTGAGTTACGTGCTCCAATGCAAGAACTGCTTGCTGACTGACATCGTAGTCCAGAAGATCGGCGTTAGCAAGACAAAATAATAAACCACTTTTATCCACCACAGAACGTCTCCAGAGAAGCTCAATCTAAAATTGCACAGAAGAAAATTCTTTTAAGCCCATGTATGATACTGGAACAATCGACTAACGGACGTCAGGTGAACAGCTTCACAGGCAGTGATTGAAGCTTAATCCTTCTACTTCTGACCTCAGTGCCGACAGTTCTTCCAAGAGAGTAACCTGAAAGTATTTACTGATTTATTATCACTACTATAATCATTAAGATTGCTAATGTGTCGCCATCAACATCTCAGTCACAGTCTACTACTACACAGGCAACTGCTGGCACAATCAGTGTCACCAGTTCTGTTACTTCTATCGAAATTACTGGCACTATTGATCGTTCCTACAACCCAATACATTGCCATTACCATCGAGAAGCTATTACTTAGTTTATTTCAGTTTTATCCTTATTCTTATTCATATTCTAATTCCTATTCTCATTCGTATTCTTACTCAAATTCTGTTTTATACATCTATTTATATTTAATTCCTCTAATTATCATCCTTCGTGTGTTTATTGGGTCTGCGAAATACCATTGACATCGCTGACAGTAGTTATTTATGTTACTCCTACCATGACTTTAATCGGCACCGATATCATCATCAACAATTACCATCTGATTCATCATAGTCATATTTAACGTCATGCTTTTAGTTGTTACTATTATTGGTACTTTTGTTACGATTATTATTATTATCATTTTATTATCATCATCATTATCATTTTTATTATTACCATTGCCATTTGAATGTTAAACCTATATTTGTGCGTGCATGAAAGATTGGTGTTACTGCAGATAACCTGTGGACGTTCGTTAAGCTCATACCGCAGAAATAACACTGAAATAAAAGTAGAGTGCAGCGTAGGCAGTTTTGAACGACTTGTAGGAAACCAAAACGGGTTGGGAAACTGCCGGGATATAGGAGTAGACAAAACTGACGTTTGGAGTGCAATTCTTTGTTGGAGTGAAGCCTCTTCTGCACTGACACCAAGCTCCCACATGGACAAATTTGTGTTCAACCTTCAGTTAATTCCCATTTGTATCATATCGTGGCTTGCGCATAGGGAGCATACATGACGAGTCTGTACCTTAAGTCATCATCTTCCGAATCCTCGTACCTCAACGGTTAGAGTGTCTCACCAGTCATCATGCAGAAGATTGCGGGTTCCATTTCCGTTTGAGCAAACGTCCTTGACGAAGCTCTGTACATTTGGCCTATCGTTATTATTGTTGTTAACGTTATATTATCGTTATCGTTGTCGCTGTTGCCTGTCGTTGCCGTCACCTTTGTAGCTGTTGCTGTCGTTGTCGTTATCGTTGCCGTTATCGTTATCGTTATCATTTCGTCTGTCCTTCAGTTCCTTCGTTGGTTGTTCGTCTGTTTATTTATTTATTTATTTATTTATTTATTTATTTATTTATTTATTTATTTATTTATTTATTTATTTATTTA
>JBAHVQ010000162.1:25730-42263 GCA_036872915.1 Nanipora kamurai
CCCTATTCTAGTGTTATTGTTTTTAGTTTTTAACTAGAAAAGTTTTTGGGCTAATTGCATGCACCTTTTGCTGGCCATGAAACCAGAGTAGCACTTTGAATATGACTAAAACTTAGCCTATTTAAAACAACTATTGAAATAATGAAGGAATACCCTGGACAGTTTTTCAGAATCTCACTTTGTCCTTCAGATAATTCGATTTGTTTGACTTGTGAGATAATGAGTGACGTGAATGTTGCCAAATTAGAAAGCAAGTCAGATTTCCAAGATTATTCAAGGACATCTCTTCAAACAGTATGTCACAGGGTCAGTTCATAATACCGAACAGCGCCATATCAAGATATCGTTTTCATAGGAATGCATTAGTATTCAGTCTCCTTTATCCTTAAAAACAGAGTTGTTTTTATTCCGCCAATATAGAGAAAGGCTTTCTGTCTTCTCCTTTATATCGTATAAAAAAGATTAAGGAGTCTACGTCATCGCGAGCAGAAAATTCGTAGGAACAGAGTTGAGAAAAAAGTATTACATTCGGTCTAGAAGCATGTAGTTTATTATGACAATAATATTTTGACATGGAGATGTCCAGTTTCATGAGTTAAACCAATGTATGAAGTTTCAGGTGATTTCCTTCAACAATGTACGATATTTGACCTATTATCCAACGTGTCAGAATGCTAAATAAACGAAAAGACGTCACGCATTGTCTTACTTGTGTTATCAAACAAGCCAAAATACAAGCCTGAAATGAGACAAACTTAATGTTCGTTTAATCCCTTTAAGTTATAACAAAAGTTGACGACCAAGGAAACGTTGCACTTAGAAAGCTAAAAACTGCTCAACATTTACCTGTTATGAAAATAATTAATCATTGACTTGTCGTAAAATTTATAATTTTACGTTACTTATCAGACGTTCTTACTCATAGTACTTAATACTGAACACCAATCTAGTTCACGCGGGAGCTTGGTAAATATCAGACGACTAGTGAACGTTCGTCAAGCTCGTTATCCTAGAGAAACGATTTCTGAGCCCTAGACGGGAATTGAACCCGCAATTTTCTGATGAACGGTGAGACGGTTGAACCATTGAGCTACTAGGACTCAGATGGTGAGCGAGAGTGCAGGTTCGTCATATGCACTGCCTAAGCGCTTGAATCGGAGAGATGAGGTAGATATTCATCCATGACATTTATGTCGGCAATAATTGTCAATTATAATAATCAACGGAAGTCATCTAGTTCAAATTTCTCTCAGTGAAAAACCTTTGGCCACCAAAAGAATGCGTGATAATACCTCTTCAGCGGTTGTCTTTTCGTCGCAGACAATGACCTCTTCATCAGTTGGTAAATTTTGGTCTCCAGTTCCCATGAAGAGAGTTAAAATGCAAGCAAATATTTCACCTACAACAAACATATATGTAACATATATTTACAAATATATTTACATTCATTCCGTATGTAATAATGTAACTATGTAACTATTGCGCATATGTGCAGATAAGCAATAGAGAAGTGATCCTAGTTACAGAAAACGTAGGCTGGTTGGTACTTATGCTTCAGAGCTTAATCACATGAAGGCTTAGTGGCCAAATACTGAAGGTATCTGACCAGCAACTAAAAGACCTGACGTATTGAAATAAAGTTTCATTTTGATACATATATATACATATATACATACAGGTATATATATATATATATATATATATATGTATAATTTTTTATATTATTTTTTAATATTTAGGCTACTCGAGATAACTTTTAAAAACTTTATTCAACGTTTCGAGGCTCTTCCCCTTTGTAAAGAGTCCTTGACAAAACGTTGAAGAGAGTTTTTTAAAAATTATCATGATTCATCTACTTACTTTTTAACTTTGGTGAAAGAAGGTTCATTGGTTTCCTGAATGTATAAAGGGCAAACACCCTTCTAACCTTATTAAAGTTTTAATTTTAAACTTTTAACTTTATTAGTATATATATATAATAAAATTTTTATTAATATATTTATTAATATACTTTATTAATATTATTATATTATACTACTTATATTATACTATATTATATTATATTATAATTATATATAATATTATATATATATATATATATATATATATATATATGAGTTAGAAGGACGTTTGCCACACACGCCCTTCTAACTTTATTAAACTTATTTCGTTCTGCCTACATGGTATCGAGCACTCTCAAACCAATCGTCAACTGTGTTTTCTGTATGATACACTTCTGCTTTTGCTTTATATATATATATATATATAGAGAGAGAGAGAGAGAGAGAGAGAGAGAGAGAGAGAGAGAGAAGGAGAGAGAGGGAGAGAGAGGGAGAGGGGGAGAAAGCGAGAGAGAGAGAGAGAGTGTGTGTTAGGGAGAGGGAGAGAAAGACAGAGAGCTGCAACGCTTACTCCCTCGTGGCAGTTTGGGCACTCTGGCCCAATACCGCTTCATGCTCTCTAGATGTGCGCATGTTAGTATTGCCCCACATGCCGTTGTCACCGGCAATTGCCGGGCGATATATACATGGCGTGCTTACATCTGGATTGTTCCAAGCTGCACCGATGAGCTAAAGAATAGCGATATACGTATATGTGGTATGAAATAGCATGAAATAAACTTAAAATGTCTTGTGTCGGTACTCCGAGTTTCACACTGCTATGCGATCATCAGGCAACGAATTGATAATGGTTCCGGTCTGATCTTATATAGACGCGGTGACGTAATAGCTATGGAATGCTGTTTTTCTTCCCAGGGCGGCTGAAGTTTTTCATCTTGAATCTGCTCTTGTGTCGGCACGTTGATACAATTTCGTCTGTTTTGTTCAGCAAAATCTTTTTGTTGGCTTTTATCAATTGTAACTTCCCCTCTAAGCATAGCTTGCATTTTGAGGCACTATTCTGGTAATCTGTTGTACGGCTCAAAAGAGAACAAGTTAATGTAAAACGACGCTCTTCAGTTTAAGTCCCCAGATAAATTTTGATAGTTCCGTTTCTTTTTTGTACGCCTTGTTAATCGAAAATTTCTGATGATGCCTGTATCTCTGTTTAAAGCTGTTCCATGTCATGAGGATGTAAACCTTTTTTCCGTTGTTATCACTTGTCAACATTTCTGCCATATAGACCACGTTGGATGCTAAACAATTACCTTGCAACGGGCAATTAGAACAGTTTCTACAATCGCACTTCCGTTTCTCTGCATTACTAGGCTGCTCCTTGTTTGATAAAATTCGCGTGTTACGTTGATTGGTGGCTGATTTGATGTCACTCATGCAGTTGTAACTCACTTTAATTGTATTGCGGTTGAAGACCTCGTGGAATTTGTTTGATGCAGGAAAATGTTTGTCGATTATTGAAAGGAAAGTTTGTCCGACGTTCGTTTTTACGTTCCTACTTAATGAAGGATTAAATCAAGTTTCGTTGGATTTCTGACTTATTTCATGATGGAGGAGGTTTTCAGCATATGACCTTTTGTTTTCAAATTGTTTTTGTTGTGCTTAACCAATCTGAAATTCAAATGATTAATTCTTTTCACTGTGTCTGAACTCACGTATTTCAGTTGTTGTAAAGAAGGCCTAAACCAAGGCAAGCCGCTAAAATGAAGCTTTCTATACATGTACGTTATATGTCGGCCAACATTGTCGGAAATTGAAATACTTACTTTTTTAACCCTTCACCGGGCACTGCTGCCAATTGACAACATGTTAATTTTACTCTGGCTAACGCCAGATTATTACTAAATGTGTGACCCTTTCTTTGCTACGGTTGCCATATGGCAACTTATCAATTTCATTCTGGCTGAAAGCGCAAACGAGAAAGGGTTAAAACAAATGTGCTGTTACATAAATGATGGAGTTCTGTATTCTAAATTATACAAAATTTCTTGTAATGTAGATTTTTAGATGAAAGGAACGGGATTCCTTAGGGATTTATCTATATAAATCCCCGGGATGCCCAGTATACCTCCTTTGAATTTCTAATGAAAAATTTTGTCGTAGATACATTACAGTAAATAACAAAGCAAACCGACACAATCATAAAATAGTTAAATATTCCAATTTTACATCTGAAAATTTTTTTAGACGTTTTGGACATTTTAAATTTTATTATTTGACTATATTCACACAAGCAATAATTTAATTTCACATGTTAAATTTGGCTTTCATGTACTTCAAGTGCAAAAAACTTCATATGTAGCACTTTTCATTTGAAATCTGGCATTTAGAATTTTTCTAACGGACGTTTAGATTGTATTTTCACCTATCATGGCCGTCAGATACCATCACATGAATAAGCAGGGTACAAACAATTTATTTTTCACACACCTTTTGGAACCAATAGTAAATTAGGTTCACCTTCTTTCAAATTCGAGGGATACTTTCTTGGCGAGGGATATTTTCTTTCTGCAAGGAGTAAAAAAAAACATATCCAAATGGCAATTATTGATGAACGCGATCATTATGAGTGCAAGTTAAGCCTGAGGTGTACGATTTCGTTCATTCTGGCAACAGAATTAGTTTGTTGTTGGACGATCTAAGTTTAAAAATTTTTTCAAAGCTTGAGTGATTAAAAAGTGTAAAATTTAAAAAATAAAAAAAAGTTAATGAGGTGGAAGACAAAGCAGTCATTTTGGCTGAATTTTTGTAAACTTCCTTCTTACTTAGAACTTGTTCGTTGTTCTTCTATTTTCTGGAGAATATTTAAATTTTAATCAGTAGTTTGTACAGGTCATTCAAATTCAAAATATCAGCTTTCTGGGAAGTTTTGTAAGTGGTTGCTGCTGGTTGTCGTGTAATAACACGTTACTTAGGAAGAGAAACAACATTCATTCCAAACTTAAAATACTCCTCTTCCAGAGATTCGCCAGACGGGTAACGTACACGCTAATTTTTATAGCACAGCAGAATATTCGTATGATAAGTCCTAACACGAACAAGTTGTTCAAGTAAGGCCATGATGTAACTTCCCTTATTACGAAAAATCCTCTTGATCAGACAATGGGGGCGAAGCTAGAGCTGACT
This sequence comes from Nanipora kamurai, assembly GCA_036872915.1. Classification (NCBI taxonomy): domain Eukaryota; kingdom Metazoa; phylum Cnidaria; class Anthozoa; order Scleralcyonacea; family Helioporidae; genus Nanipora; species Nanipora kamurai. The sequence goes on from JBAHVQ010000162.1 coordinate 30,752, forward strand.
CTCTTTTCATGGGAAACCGGGGCGAATCGTGTAGTTGGTTTGATGAAAATAAACTAGTCGGACGAAATATTATTTTAAAAAAGTAAAAATACAAAATTCTTTAACTTGTTGCTTGTATTAAACAAGTCACGTACCAAATCCCGTGGACTGATTTGTTTTGCTTTTTTCGTTTTGCAGTAAAATAAAAACTTCAAGACAGTGACAAAATTCGCCTTTTAGCGTCTGGAGTAGTAAACAGATTTTGCATAGTAAATAGATTTTGCGTAGATTCTCACAGTAGCCTCTGGAGTAGTAAATTTTCCCTGGCTGGCTAACCATGCTAAAATTAAATATTCACTGTCGTTTTCAAATCAAAAATTTTCACTAGCCGAATATGTTGTGAAGCATCGTTTAAATCACAAAATTTGCACAAATTTGTCAATTTTAGGAGTATTCTTACAATTAAACTTCTGCAGTTAAATTTCTGAAAACTCTTCTGAAATCTTCATTGTTTCTAATTTGAAAAATTGACATTTTTTATCACTAATGGACTATTACCATTGGACCATGAGTAGGTCAGCCAATCATAACACATGATTCGTAATATTGGATTTTTACTAAATCAGTTTTCAAGGCAGTAATAGTTTTAACGGATTTTCTATTTTTATTTTTGCAAGCTTATTTACTCAGCTGTGAAAAAACCTCATGGCATTTCCTTTTATATAATGGTGAGTTACATGAAGACATTGACGATGTTACAATGAGTTCTCGCCGAAGACTTCTCTTTGCTGCGATTTTTGTTTCTCATTTTGAGCCTATTAATTGACATAACAAATCCCTATTTTACTACTGATATGTTTACGATCACTTTCTTTCATTCGTTTTGCCAGACCACGTTCTCCTGTTTCTTCATTATTTAAATTTCCAGCATCGTAACATTAAATTTGTCACGGGCTGGAAGTAAATTAAATTACTCGCTCATTCCCTGATGTCATTATTGACCATTCTTGCATCAACTTTTCTACCGCTTTTTACTGTAAACCTATCTTTACTTGGTTACTTACATCTTATGACTCGTTCATCATTTTGGTTTGCGAGTAAGGTTTAATTTTATTTCTTAGTATCTGAATCATTGTTTTAGTCTGTGTTTCATGAGTTTAATTTTATATAAAGAGCTTGGAAGGCTTAAGAGCAGTTTGCTAAGGATGATATAAAAGTAGACAGTTGCGTAGGTATTATTGTAATATACAGCCAGAGTCAGGAAACGACCGAGAATTTATGATAGTAAAACTAACGTTTCGAGTCATTACCCTTTCTCGAAGTGAAAGGCAAAATGATACAAAAGCTAAGTGGTGTTTTATACGAAAAAAGTCCTGTAATACAAAGAAGACCAATCACATTGCGATTTTAAAAGTCGATCAGTTAACCGAAAAGGGTATGACCCTGCTAAGGCCATAAAGGAATGAAAATACCCAAAAGTTAAAACAAACAAACCCAAATAATGAATACAAGTCAAACACATTAACATGTATATGGATAAATGACATAAACTAAAATAAAACCTAAACGATTAAAATAAACATAAATCACCAAGAGAAAAAATGATAAAAAATATCAATAAATTGATCTTTCCTTACTATAGGTTTCTAAGTAGCTACCTAAGTCGCTTTTACGTTTCAGCATTTTAACAAAATCCGTGGGTATTCAGTCGTCTATAGTGGATTACACACACTGCTTTCCTAGAGATGAATTCAAGGTTTCCAATGTCTACATGAACATGTCTAAATCTAGAAATGGTATGACCTATTAAATTTAATAGCATTGCCTTATTGTTCCTTATCCAATTATAGTGGCCTTATTGCAATGTATTGCTTCATCAATAATGCATCTTTGTTCAAATAAAAAGCTCAAAACGTTCAATAAAGGTGCTCTTCGGAATTATAGCTTAAAAATTGAATTACCTGATTCAGCAAGTTGGTCCAAAAGAGCTGCCAAGGTGAATAAAGAAAGGTAGGTATCTTCTTTGTTTCTAACGTAGGTTTCCAGCTTTTGAGCAATGTGTTTTCCGCTGGCAAAATCACTACTGGCAGAAAAATTAATCATAACATTCAAATTAATAGAAATTTAAAGTGAAAATGGTATGGTCAATTGTAACAATGCGTGTTAGGGGTGACAATTTCCTCAAACAATTCACATTTTTAAGCAGAATTAAATTATTGATATAACGTTTTAATCAACACAATTCTTATATATTCTACTTAAGACCATAACATTTGTTATGTAATACAGCGTATTTAATATTTCAAATATCTATCTATTATTATATCTAGTAGACTGTCGATTATGTGTAGAAAAATTCTGACATTTCGAACAAAGGCCCTTGTTCAGAGAGTGAAACGTATTCTTAAAGAGGAATGGCAACTAGACTAGTTTTTACACTAAAAGAAGTCAGGCGATAAGAATTAACCAATAAAGTATGAGAAGGAAAAACAAACATGTCCTAGCAACGAGCAACCTAGCAACGACACGGAAGTCACTTGTCATTTTTAACGACCATCAGTCAACTGACATTGAGAGAAACCGACAGAGACCGCAAGGGAACAGAAAAATCAGTGCAAAAGGTGATGTTTCTATCCGTCCATGCTAGACAAAAACAAGAACTTATCGGGAAGTTATATAAAAGCAGTGCGTAAGCTAATGTTTCTACCCGCCCACGTTAGACAAAAACAAGAACTTATCGAGTGATGAAATAAAAGCAGTTAATAAGCCAATGTTTCTATCCACTCATGCTAGGCAAAAACAAGAGCATATTGGAAGGTTAAACAAAAGAAAAATGTTCGTTGAGTCCATGGGCTGAGTTGTTCCAAGCTTGAAAATGTAACGTTTTTCTTGTCTCTTACGGCTATCGTCGCTACTGGTGATGGATAAGATGGCACGAACTTTCATGTCCAAAGTAGAATTGGTTAGCGGAATTGAAATGTCAGGGCAATGAGATCAATGGATTGTCGATGAAAAAAGCCGACGTTTCGAGATCAATTTTCGATCCAAACGAAATAAATTTTGTTAAGATACTGACCTCAAATTTTAAACGATTTCACAATTACCCGACGATTGTTGGATGAGATGACTTCATTAAAAATGTGACGTCATCAAAACATTTTAGCTTTTAGGTTTTCAAACCTCAAAATCGAATTTATGGACGATATATCTAAATATCTGACAAATCTTGTAAAAATAAAAGCCTCAATTCGATACAACTACATAAAAAATAAATAATAACAACAGGGCCAAATTAGTTGCCATTAGTTATTTTTTCATCCGATCATTTTACAAACTGCCAGAAACATGCATAGAAATTGGACAGTAATTCTACTAAATGCAGACGTTATGGCAGCATATAACAAAAATGAATTAAATTACCCATTAGGCAACACTTTTAATAAAAATCAAAATTTGATAGAAAAATATTGTAAAACTGGTACAAGTTTCTCAGAAAAACAATCTAAGAACCTATACTTCTGTTTTAACGTGATAGAAATCTTCAAGTATTGGAGAACTCGAAAACGCTAACTTGTATTTTAAAAATAAGATTACCATGGTAACACACGGCTTATCGGTAAACGATTTCTAAAGATAGGTACGCGTGGGGGTACATTTAGGAGTTATCTACTGCGTAGTTCGCCATTCGGAAGTTGGGCTGGAGACATGAAACAAATCAGGTTTGCAGTGCATCGTGGAATTGTTTTTAGGGTCTAACAAACGACTCGTCCCTAAAAATAGTCCCATAATGCAATTTCAGCTTTGTAGTAACCAGGATTCAGGCCCAACTTCGGAATGACCAATTGGTCCATTCAATGACGATTAAATCGGTCACGAGTTGAAACTAGGAAAATTCAATTCCGCGACTTGAGTATCTATACTCGGGAAAAGTATAGTAACATTATCCACGAAGAACAACAGTATGCAGTAACGGCTTGAAATGTAAACGGAAGGCCGATCCACTACACAATAGAAAGAGAATGTTGTTTTTTTCACTCTGAATCGACCAAGCGGCCTTGATATCGATCGTGCTAACGGAGATAGTAAGTTGTTTGCATTAGAGCGAGATGACGCGGGGGTAAGAATAATTCCGTTTAAGCGATGGGGCCATGCTAAGGCTATCTTCGCTTCAAGTGAAAGCCTCAATCCAAATTATCCGGGTGGAAAGTTTGATATCTGCGTTTCATCATGTGAAACAGATCCAACTTTGACTTCTATCTACCCCCCAAAAGTAAATCATCCAACATGCTGCCACCTAGCTAATCTGACTTTAATATTTGGATTTTCCAGTTGTTAGCGCAGACAGGCTGAGGAGGACTGAAATGGCTATGCATTTTGGCAGAACGAAATGGAATGCCCCATGAAATGTATTGCATCAAAATTTCTGTCTGTCATTTTCGTGTTGGTGGCCACAAAATCGCAATTGAGCCGTCATGTCTAAAGGCGAAACATGTAAGAACGAAATTCAAGTTGCCCGCAATGATTTTATAACGTAGGCAAATGTTGATTAGTGTAGTGGTAGTCAAATCTTATGTCTAAAAATCTTACGTCTATGATCCAAAGAAATGATTTGGTTGTCTTCAAAGTAGTTTATATGGTTAACTCTGAAAAGGTTCGTTAGGTCAATGTTATTTTTCGAACAAAGTTCGAAATGCTCGAACCTGGCGTTGTCTATCAACCGGATAAATCGATGAACGACTTTAAAGGGCCTTTGAAAACGCATTGTCATCTCTTGAACGAGTTGGTAAAACTTGCAAAATCTTTGGCATAAAGCACATGCAAGCTAAAATTCAGGTTTAAATACTAAACTGAATTTGTGAAAAAATATACGTTTCCTTCTTTAATGTTGTTCTTGAAACAAGATGGCTTCGTTTTTGCCGGGTTTGGATTACTAACCTTGGTTTTGATAGGTTCCAAAGGTATGTGATTGTTAACTTAACTAAACTTAACATGCCTAACTACAATGTATCTATTGCATGCGCAGTAGATACAATAAAACTATGGGAAAATTATGAAATTTCTTCTCCTGAATCCTGATAGTTTTAATGTTACATAACTTTTGAGTTTACGACGTGAAAACCTGTCCCTTACTCATTCTTGCTACGCTTTGTCGCCTAAATAACAACGTGCAAAATTCAAACCTTACATATAAAATACAAAATCCAGATTAAATTTCGCATGATTACCCAGTTCTACGATATCGTTAAGAATATTAAAAAATACTATAGGGTAGCGGTATTTCCCATGAACAAACTTACTCCAAAGTAATTATGGTATCTGCGAAGGCATCTTTGGTTACCTACCCTTTTTTAGTGACTGCAACATCGTCTCGTCCATCATCCATCCTTTCAATTTGATTATAATCCATATTGACATCATCATTCAGTAAGTCTGAAAATTCTGGATCCTCTAAAGCCTGTTGGTGCAGCAATTCTATTTGTGCACTGTTCTCGCAATTACTAACCACCCACAAAACTAAATCTTCCTCCATCGCACGTCGTCCACAAGCTCGTAGAGATGCAATAATAACGTCTTCGTCATATCCCATTCCTTCAAGTGTCTCTCTAGCATTTTTGAAGACCTCCACCGAATTTCTACGCTTGGAAATTTGGGAACAAGATTGTACAGGTGCTTCTGGTAAAATTACCTCACCCGGCACAATATCAGATCCATCGTTCTCCTTTCTAAAATACATTTGACCACCAGAGAAACTTTTCTCTGTTATAAATCCTGCATTTTCCGGCATGACAATGTCCAACACATTTGCCAGAGTAACTGGCTCAACGTGCTTACAAACACTTTCTAACAGCATAAATATCTGTAGCGGTAGCTCATCTATTCCCTTTTGTCCCATAGAAACCAACGCTAAATATTTGCGAAGCTTTAGGATCTGCTTCATAGTGAAATGATTTAATGAATAACAGTCCTTCCTGATGTCGTCAATTTGTCTTCTCCATTCTTGTAAGTCTTCCTCCATTTTCGAACAGGTTCTATTTATTGCATTTAGCAGTACTTCTCTTCCACTTCCGGTGTTGCTACTCTGGAAATCCATTTTCCACGTCATGTAGTTAATCTCACCAGCTTCACGTAACTGCACATACAAACTGGCAACTCTTAAAACACCTTCAAATACCTGCCAAAAGAAATCCACAAAGGAAGAATACAACGACTGACACAAAAAACCCGAAATGTAGAGGAATCGATTTGTTTTCTAAGGAGTAATTTGCTTTCAAAGTTTCTTGAATTTTTCTTCCATAATTATCGAACGCTACTCTTAATTTACAGCAACATCCCGCGGGGAAAATTAAAAGAAAATCTCATACCTAATAAAACATTTTTGCTGAGAATTTGCGCCGCGATATAAAATGATTTTTATGGAGATGCTCAAGTAATGCAAACATAAAAATTAAACTTAAAATTACTCAAGTTCTAAAGTGGAAATTTATCGTGATCTAAGATACAATATTGCAAGAAATTTTCGAAAATATAGTAATTAACCCTTTAACGCCTGAATTTTTTATTTTATTCTTTGTTCTCTGGAATGTTCTTTTGTTCTTGGTGATATCGGACATTCGGCGTTAAAGGGTTAATTAAATTTGTTCTGAAACATTTTCTGTAGCAGCAATCCTCTCAGTTCAACCGGTATAAAGACAACCAGTCCGAGCCAAGTTGCCATGTAATTATGAGACTCCATTTTAGTGTACTCCAAAGATAACACTTGGAAGTTTAGGACATTTAAAAAAATAAAATGAATGTGCGACCAAACTAGAGAACCGATGTGTGAACGAACAACCAGCCGATCGACGGACTAGGTTCTTTCGAATGAATTCTAAAAAAATTGGACATCAAGTCTCCATTGAAAATGCTTGTCACACGACAGACTTTAATTAAACAAGATAATTCAATGGCCTCAACAAACCTCGGTAAAATTATCAACTTCTTCTTTGCCACTTCCTGCTTTTCCAGCAATCAGCATCAATTTACTCTGCAAGTCTTTCACTTCTTCCAAACTATAAATCTTTTCCTCCTTTTTGTTCTCGAGATCCCCAGGAACAGTAAGACAAATTGTGTTTTCCAAAGAAACATCATTATTTGTCGCACCACTTCTTGTACTCCTTACCAGTTCAATATGGTAAACTCCTGACGCATTGATTGCTTCAACTTGCATCAAAGTTGTCAGAGCTACCGAGCCATGTGATTCCTTGATTTGTTTCAACCAAGATAAATGTCGACTTGTATACTCCTTTAACGAATAAATGCAAATGATAAAATCAAATTTATTTCAAAATGGGCCGCGGTGGTTACGGAATTTTGAGACTTTTTGATACGGCGCTTATAGGAAAGCCGTGCTTAACCCTTAGGTGGTGGATTAGGTTATATTTGACCCCAAGTTTGTCGAAAATTTATCCATGACAAAACAACAAATCAAGAGATTAAGGGAAAGTTTAAATTTGTTTGTTATAGTATTGTTGACAAAATAACAAAACAGTCACCAAAAAGAGTTCCCGTCTCTGATCCACCCCTCCTGGGAACAATGATGTACGCTGGAGCAGAGTCTGTGAAGACTTCCACCCACACCGGTCCACCCGCACGTGGGCTCAGATTTTGGATGGGTTACATTTTGATATACAGTTCAAAGAAAATCAAGCTACCTTCCATAAAATTTTCTCAAATTCATCAAATCACTTTCTTCATCAAATTTTCTCGGCTTAGAAAACATTAATTTTCAAACTTTCTTTGGGTATTAGCCTGTTGAGTTATTCAATTTGGAAGCCATTCAAAAACCCCGTAGTACATGTTTTCTCGTATCAAAAACGCTCGGCTGTCGCCTCGTCGTTTTAAATCCAATAAAACGCCGGTACTTGTTTTTTGATTATTAATTATATATTCAAAAACTTTAACTAAACTTTGTGCAACGAACCTTCACATGAAACGTGCACCAGAAACAACTTTTCTGACTCACATTTCTAGTTACACAGATTCCAAAAAAAGTTTCGAGTCGAAATTCGAACAGGAATTATGATGAAATGGCAAAAGTTTTCACCGTTCTCTTAGGTCGGATATTTACAGGTTGGACCCAAATAGAGTTAACAAAAAATAAATAATTGCGACAAAATAGTTTAACTCGGCCAGATTTAGATTGTACTCGTGGCAGGGATCTCCAGAAACAAAATGTTGATTTTCAAACAAAAATCTTGCAATCCAACTCACTAAAGGCAGAGGATATAAAAAAACCTGTTGAAAAACTTTTGCTGAACTTTGTATCACGCTTAACTGCGCAGCAATGAGACATAGTACGCACACTAAAAACCACTTTTCTTACTCAAATTTTTATGCAAATCCCAAAAAGTAGTACAAAATCGCAAAATGTTTTCACAATTCTTTGGAGTCGGCTGGACTGAATAGAGTTAAATGGGGGTAACGCTTATTAAATTTTATTAATACACAACATTATTTAATAAAACATAACCGCTTTTTATTTCTAAAATCGATAACTATTCCAACAATACTGTGTATATGCTCCGCACTTGGGCTGAAACGCTTCGAATAAACGCCGGCTGTTTTCGACGGATGCTGTGCTTAATCGAGAGAGGCGCTGTGCGACGGATGCTGTGCTAATTTGAGAGAGGCGCTTATTGGAGTAAATATGGTAATTATAGCTTTACCACGTGCTTATTAAATGTGTACAATGTCGTCCTTTCGCTGGGGTATTGGAAGTAAATTCACTTTAACGGGGGAAAGAGCTTTCGGAGGGCATTTTTTTATTTGGAAATTGACATCACAAATATACACTAATTGATTCTATTTCCGAAAGATTAATAAAGTAAATGTAAAAACACACATCCAGCAATGTAAAAAGACACTTTCATCAACAAAAAGAACATTACCCTTTCCAATAAAAAACTGTGGAGCCACGTGTACCTAATACTTCCGGTTCCTATATCATTGTCCGAACGCTTTAGTTCCCGGTATAATTTTTCTTCGGACCTGGATTCGTTAATTTTATTCTTTCTTTATACTCTAATCCATTTCTTCATCATGCTATATATTTTTAATGTCTTTTCAGATCTAACTTTATTCTAAGTAAGGCTCCCCTTACCGAGGATTGGTATGTTTGTTCAGTCATGCCAACATGAATTTTACTAGCAAAATCGTATGATTTTATAATTACTCACAAATTTCTCTGGGAGACTAGGGTTCGCATCCATCGCCTGCCATACCGGTTTACAAAGATCCATCAATCTTTCAAAGCCATCTTCCAACTTTAACCCAAAAATTAATGAGCCAAATCCTAGACAACTGGTGTGCATGAAAGAAATACGATCGATTTCGATGTCACTTTCTCCAGCGGAAATCATCGCTAAGTCAACGAAAACTTTGAGTTCTTGCTGATCTGTCAACAAAAAATAAATTTTATCAGCGAAATTAACCAAGCATTAAAGGACATTAGCAATGGACATTGGCAATTAACGTTTTATTTACTTCATAGTCATATGTTAAATCCACTTACATTATGTAATTCACGTTTTTTTAATCTTATCAGGTTTAGCTCTAAAAACAACATCCTTTGACGGATTATTAGCAATAATACATTTGATAAGGATTACACATCTATCTTCGCTACCAATTATGCTCTTGACTCCTGATCCAGACTACTTAAAAAGTTAAAAGGTTCTTAGACTGCGAACTTAAGTTGAAAACTTCTAACGTTTCGACACAAGATCCTCCGTTAAAGAATTAAACGGGTTATGAAGGAGAATTAGAAACTAGACTAGATTTGTACTAAAAAGTTGTGTGACAAGAATTTACCAATGAAGTATCGGTAATAGAAAGAAACAAATAAACGACCTGGTAACGACGTTCAATGCTTGCTATTTTTCAACCTCGTACTTAGGCTCTTAACTCGACACCCGCACACTCGCCGGTGAAAAGACCCTGGTTTCGGCTGGCCACGCGTCTCCTAAAATTTAGGAGATAGCAAATATATCCACTGTCGGTAAGGTTGTACAGAGAGGTTGTTCAACGACAACGGAGGTTCCACGGCACTTTTTCTTGGGACGTTTAACATCAGCCTTGTTATAATAAGAATTCAATTACAAAACATTGACAAGCGTCCTGGTGAAATGTCAGAGGCTCATCAAACTTCTCCCAGCCCCAAGATTTTCAGAACTATTGGCGACGTGCAGATGAATTAAAGAATTTTTAGAAGTATTAAAATCTCAAGCTTGTAAATAACGTTCCCTATGCAAAATTTCTTTGTAACGCTTTTCACCACCACGAGCGAATCTTCTTCATGGATTTAGTTGTCCTTTCGAGGAGAGAGGATAACTAAATAATCTTACGATTTTGCAGAACAAAGGCATTTCGAGAACTCAAATTCCTTCACAACAAGGAGAGTCCGGACAAAACGTTGGTATACGTTGAATCTACAAGATCGGTTCGAAAAAATCTTGATATCAGTTTCACTGCCCAATGTCCACGATGACATTATTGCATAGAAATTGACAGTAAACAAACTTAATACCGGATATAATTCAATGACGAATACTGCACGAAAAAATTGACTGGGAAAAAAAACATAGATTAGACCGACGCTAAAAGTTTAACAATTTATCGCAAAGTAGCCAAGACACTCACTGCAAGGGTTAGAAAAGATAAGGTACGGAACTTTCTCGATATTTTCTGGCATGAATAAACAACTGTCAAATGTCAACCGCCAACTGTCAACTACAAATCATCACTGCACGTTACAGAATCGAAAAAATACACAAAAATACACAATTTTTTCCTTGTTTTCAATTAATTTTAATGCATGTAAAATTAATTTTTTATTTATTTATTTATGTTTGCCCATTATACGTTTAATCTACTACACTGGTCTAAAATATAATACGGAAGGGCTAGGGACCAGCTAGGTTTTTAATTAAGACCACTATCTCAAAGGTTCCCGAAGCGGCTGTAATGACGAGACATTCTTGTCGAGTACATTTAAACAACAAATTATAGTAGTGATGGCTAAAGCGCCTGAGCTGCCAAAGATAATTTTTTATGGTGAATAGTGACGAGGAAAGATCACATAATTTAAAATTTAATCGTAGCAACTCAAAACAACGCTTCATTAAAAGGTTTCAAATCATCTTGTGTATGAGCAGTTCAAAACAGCATGTTCGAAACAAAAAAGCAAAAAAGGTACTGGTCTTCAAATAAGTCCGTCTAGTTAGGCAATTTTGATGTATCATAAAATAACACGAAAACAAGCTGGTTTACTATGGTCCCCTCCTTGTAGAAAATACGTCGCCAATAGGTCTGCAAATCCTAAAACTAGAAAAAAGGAAGAGTTTGTTGAGTCTCTGACATCTGACCAAGATACTTGTCAATGTTTTGTAATTGAATTCTTTTTTAATACGAATATTAAGGCCCAGCATAGAATGCGAAACAAAGGCATAATATAAAGAGTTTAATAGAATCTTACGTTTCGTTGTATACATCACAA
>JBAHVQ010000162.1:42363-60690 GCA_036872915.1 Nanipora kamurai
AGACTCCAACGCTGTACTTGATCTTCAACTGATCCAAGAAATATGAGAGTTTGTGAGGAATTGACCCTAATGCTCCTGTTGGGAATGCTCCACTGGAATCACTGCAGTTTTTCTCTTCTGCATCCTTTCATTATCCACTTTGAGGTCAGCATATTTGTTAATCTTCTCAAATTCCTTCTGGGTTATGCTACCATCTCTGGGCACTGCCACATCAATAAGGAAGCATCCATCTGCCATTTATGTTCGATTTACCTGCCATTCTGTATAGTAAAGTCCCAGAGGATTTTTGCACGCTCTTTCTCCAGTACCTTTTCTGGTTCATGAAGATACCACCGCGTGTCAACTTGAAACCCATACTTCTAGCATAGACTCCAAAAAGGTTTAAGCACACCTTATCGTGTCGTCTCTTGTAGTCTTTTTGCGCGAGCACTTTAGAGGAACTTACTATGTGAGTCACGTTCTCAACTCCTTCTACACAGAGCCTACATTTGTCAGAGAGTTCTTGCTGGTATATGGTCTTTTTAATTGAGTTAGTATTCAGAGCTTGATCTTGAGCTGCAAGGACCATTTGTCCGTTTATTATTATTACTATTATTATTATTATTATTAGTATTATTATTGACATACACGACCAAAATGTCGGTGTTTATTCACGTGTCCTGTTATCAAGTTACATTGCGGAACCTCAGATGTTCAGGACTCTCCACAATATACCCGAAGTGCAATGAGCGAGTATATATCGACTTGCAGTTTCTCCAGCCATTTACCCAGATTATCCAACAACATCACCAAACTACAACCATAATGAGCAAAATGAGCACAACCTCCAGCTTAACGCCCCATATTCTCCTCAGTTCCAGTGCAAGGTCTTGATATTTCTCAATCTCAAGACCTTGCGCTGGAACTGTATATATATTGTACTGCATATTGTAGTAATTGTATTATAACTGAGAAGAATGTTGGGGGTTGAGGAGGAGGTCGTGCTCATTGTGGTTGGTGCTTTGGTGATGATGATCGTAGTGTTCTGATTATTATGATTATTATGATTATGATTATTCCAAGTCTGCACACCATGCAGTGGTGGGGTGGTAACCTGAACATTGCGCCAAACAACCAGTTAGGTAGTTCAACGCCAGATATTGCGTTTTCAGAAAAGTTGAAGTAAGATCATTTTTAAAAAATATGTCGAACTCCTGCTAGACCCCTTTATCCTACCAGGTAGGTAGAGACAGGGGTGTACAGGTTTTTAGAAACTTGATCAGCACCCCCGTACGGAATACGCAACTTATCCCTAGCAGTACATTGGAGCACTCCCTAGCTACCAACGAAGGTATATTTCATTCTACAGCTGTAGACTGGAAAGAATGAATATGGTTTTCTCTTAGACAAACTTGATGACACAGAAATGATCCGGAATCAGTCAACCAGATAAGGTAAAGGAGATCAGAACAATTAAGAGGTTTTTTGCGGGTCCTTGAGCTATCTAGGGAAGATTTACGAACACGTGAAGATGAGAGTACTTGCAACCACCAGCCAGTTAAGGCAACCAGACGTTTTTGGCCGCCCGTCTACCCAGGTGACAAGGAGAGTCGCTACTCCCTGAGGCTTCAGTTCAGCCACTTCTTGTTTAACAGGCTTTTGTGATGTTACGACGTCAGCTCACCTACCGAAATATATATCAATATATCATCATCATTATTATTATTTATATTGTTGTTGTTATATTTATTATATTAGTTGGTTCAAGAAGAAACAACATGCCGCTTTCCCGGACGTTTCTCTGACTGTAAGGTTGTCCCAAATCTTTTCTACCTACTGTTGCCCGTTCTTGTTAACGTGTCCAAAATGTTGCTGACTTCCAGTCTGCGAAGGCAGACTGCCCTCGTCTAGTTCCCTCCAGGAAGCGGAGGAGAAGCAGGCCGACAGATATTCATCGGCGGCATATGATTCGCTAGCGTTTTCTTTGTTTTAAATCTGCCAACAACTGCAAAAAAAGTACGCTTAGTAATGGCGCATTAAGAACCGTTTTGTCGAAGTAGTCGATGTCGTTAATGAATTTTTTTCAATTGATGACTTGAAACAAGAACAACTAGAAGCTTTGTATAACTTCGTTTGCAAGCGTGACGTTTTCGTTAACCTGCCAACCGGTTTCGGACAGTCGCTGATTTATCAAATGGTTCCTTTGGTGGTGAAAGAACTTGGTCTTTGGCTGTGTATGAATCCAGTCAGACTTGTTGTAGTCGGCTGGTTGCTCTCATGTAAGAGCTAGTATCTCAGTTACAAAAGCTAAGCATATGTGCCGTGTCTTTAACTAAAACCTTTGATAACGAGAGGCTCACGTCTGGTGACTATACCTTTGTTGATTCTCCTCCCTAGTCGCTCCTGAGTTGGGAATATATGAGAGATGCAAGATAGGGAATGTATGAGAAATATATAAAGAGCGTGTATTCGGAATTGTAGTTGATAAAGCGCAAGGCATTAGTCACTGGCAGTGATCATGCCAATTGTAAATATATATTAAGACGACATAACTTCAGCTAGTTTTTAAACCAACTCAGACAATTTCTACTGGCAGTGATCATGCCACTTGTAAACATGAACAAAGGCGATTCATACTGGCAACAATTTACCCTTACATTAATTCATGCAGCGTAAAATGTGAGTTTGCGTCACGTTTGCAAATGAAGTTATACAAAGCTTCCAATTGTTCTTGTTTCAAGTCATCAATTGAAAAAATTCCTTAACATCGTCGACTACGTCGACAAAACAGTTCTTAATCCGCCATCACCAAGCGTGCTTTTTGGCAGTTGTCGGCAGATTTAAAAGAAAAAGGACGTTAGCCAATCGTATGCCGTAGTGTACATTGTTAGGGTAGATTGATCGCAGACTGTTACTTCTTCGGGGGAGCGGACGAGAGCAGTCTGCCTTCGCAGGCTACGGTTATCCCAATGGGCAAGACAACGTAGAAACGACGTTAATTGGAGGGTGGAAATGCAAATCGAATCGACGTTGGGCTACCGACCGTCAGAAAAACGACGCCGATGCAAAGCCGAAAGAAGGTCGAAAACGCAAATCGAGTCGACGTTTATTTATTTATTTATTTATTTATTTATTTATTTATTTATTTATTTATTTATTTATTTATTTATTTAAACACAGTAGCTTATCAACCATAGTTTGTAAGAGAAAAACATTAAAAAGGTTTTTCATCACGCTGTGTGTGTACTAAGGTTATTTAAAACTACTATTACAATACGTTGTGCTACCGACGTCAGAAAAACAACGCCGATAAAGTGTCGAAAGAAGGTCGAAAACGCAAACCGAATCAACGTTGGGTTATTGACGTCCATACGACATTGTAAAGTAGTCAAAACAAGGTCGAAAATTTGAGGTATTTTATTATTATTCGAAAGATTGCTTCGGCAATTCTACATGCCGATAATCGTAAGTTAACAAACAATAATTTTTATTTCAATAAGATGAAATAGCGCTATATATCCTGTTACTATTGTTCATAAAATTGTCCCAAGAAATTTGACTAAGCCAACAAAGACCTCATTAGGAACTCACAGTTCTTTTGTCGATGATACAATCATTGAAACACGCTAGTCACATCCAAGAGAATATTAAGTCCTCGTTGCATTTTGGTACTGATCCACTTTTTAAGGTTGCCAGTTCTCCAGATTCCAGTTTATTTGAATATATTGAACAGAAACCGATAGTCATAATCATTCCAGGAGATGCAGCGTTTCCGTTCCAAGGGCTCCAAAACCAAAGCGACGATAAGGCCAAAAAAAAGAGAATCTCTGTGCATTAGATCCAAGGCTGAACCAGAATTGCTCTGACGATGCATCGTATGAGAAGTTGCATCCGGCGAATTCTTTTAAAAGTACTTTAATAATTAATATCCTCATCAAACAAAGTCAACTGGAAAAGAAATATGATCTAGTTTTGTGAAATGTATTATCGGACTCCATTACCTAAGTTTTGTATTTCAACATCTCTACTAATTTCAAAAAAGGACGGATTAAGCATAGCTTCATAGCACGGCCGGATCAAAATTTCGAATTTCTGATTGGTTGATGTTACAGGAGGACCTCTGCGAAGACAGTTCTACTTTTGTGCTGCTCAACCAAGCGATACGTAACCTTCGCCTGGCTGATTGAAATTCATGAAAGGATCCAACTAAATTCAAAAGTTGACTATCATGCCAGCAAACCAGGATTTTAATTCATAATTCGTAAAATGTAGTTTACTTTGACGTTACAAAAATTAACGTAAATTACGTTATGTAAATGAATTAATACTTTTAAATACCATGAACAAAAGTTTTCTTTCCCTTATATTTCATTACCAAATAAATAATAAATTGTTGATGTGAGCCTTGATGGAGTGCTGATCGGCCTGAGTTGGCTGTTTATTTTAAATAATCAAGACCCCGTTTCAAACGCCGATCTTTATATATGACGAATCTAGTTACAACTGAATACGATAAATTTGGTCGTTTATTTGACGGCAAATATATTGTCAGAAATGCAACGTTGAAACGACGACGATTTTTGTTCGTCAATCAATGCCAGATTTTTGTGTAGCTTCGGTGACATAACTCTCTGGTGGAATAGAACATGCCGGAATATTTTGGGATAGTATATGGCCAAGATCTGTGAAGTGATTATTAAAAGCATCAGGTATATCATTTATATCAATTGGTTGACTGTTTTTATTGCAGATTTCGTTAACATTTGGAGACTTTTTCGAATTATTAATCAAGTTGTTAATAGTTTTCCAAGTATTCTTTGTGTTTCCTTGGTTTTTATGAATCTCTGCAGTATAGTGTTGAGAAATGGACGCCTTAATCAGTTTATTATATGAATTTCGTGCAATTTTAACGTTTTGCCAATCGCTTTCGGTCTTGCTTTTGGAGGCCTTTTTCTTAAGTAAGTTCTTATACCTCTTAGACAAAAGTATTTGCTTATTTATCCAAGGTGTGCGTTTTTTTCCAATTTTACGGGTTTTGAGTGGCGCATGTTTATCAATAATTTCCGTAAATTTGCTTTTCCAAACATACCACATTTGGTTAGGATCCGGGTAACTTTCCACATTAAGAGTACTCAGCGATGATATATCATGAAGAAAATGATCTTCGTTAAAATGTTTGAAATCCCGAAATTCTATAATGTGTTCTCCGCCTTTCAGTGATGGAAATTTACTTATACCGTATATTAGATAGTGATCACTAATTGAAATTTTAGAAACACCTGCTACAACAATATTTTCTTTTTTGTTAGAATAGAAATGATCAATTCGAATGAATAGTCTCTCTTGTGGGTTCATTAATCAATTGTTTGTATTGATATAGGCTTGTGATGAAATTAAGTTCATTCCTATTATGGTCCCTACGATTATTTTCAAAGATATCACAGTTGATATCGCCGAGAATAATGCTATCTTTTTCTTCCATATCGATTAGCCGCAGAATTTTTTCAAATTTTGTTAGCAAATCGACAGGACAGTTTGGGGGTAGATACCATGTCGAGATTAAAAAAGGTTTAGTTTTGTATTTGCTTATTTCAACAGTAATCATCTCAATGTCTTGGTTATTAAGGTCAAATCTGGTGCGGTAATTAATAGTATTTCTTATGAAGAAACCAACACCACCGCCATTTCTAGAGATCCAGGTGTACCCTTCAAGGAAAATCAAGTCTTGGGGCACATCTGAGTCACGTTTGATTTCGTTGATCACTAGGATGTCAACTGGTTGCTTATACATGCATACTCTTAATTGATCCATATGTTTTAGTAAGCTGTTTATATTAAGGCTTGCAATTTTTAGACCACGTACATTCGGTATTAAGTATTCAGATCATTTTGAGTCGAGTGAGATATTTGGCTGAGTTAGAGGCGAGTTAGCACCATTTACTGTATCGACGTAGACAGTGCTGGCGTCCTGTATTGAGAAACTGTCAGACAATTTGTGCTTATTTAGGTCGTGGCTTGGATCGTTATTTCAATTACTATCTACATTTAAATGTTCAATAAAGTTCTTCACTAATAATGAGGTGCCTACTCTGTTTAGGTGTAGGCCTGAGGCATTAAGATTGTTTAGATGGATATTTCTATGCTGAACTATTTGCCATCCATGCTTAAGACATATGTTATTTAATAGTTCATTGGCAGTGTTAATCTTGGTATTTAGCTCTAGGTTATCTCTGATTATGATTTCAGAGATAGCTATTTGAATAGTTTAGTGGGAATTCACAATACCTTTACACAGGTTCTCGATACCATTGATAATAGCTTGCGGTTCTGCACCTTTTGATGTATCGTTGGTGCCTACGTGTAAAATCATACGTTTCGGTTTCGTCAACAGGGCCGGCTGTACATAGTGCTTCATATCACTTATTTTGGCACCAGGAAATGTCCTTATTATAACGTTTTGTTCGATAGACCGACGCATTCTTCCCACATTGAGCATTTTTAACATGGAGTCCCCAATAATGACTGTATAATTGTCTGGTTTTCGAGATTTTGATTCATTGTTCTGCAAAGTTGATCCACCATTTTCAGTTGTAAGTCGGTCAGGAGCACTTTGATTTTTTAACTCCTTTGATTTCTTTGATTTCTTCTGCTTCGACTTTCCGTTGACGTTTTGGCTGGTATCTTCCTTGTTCGATTCGATCACGGGATCGTCGTTAATCAGAGGATCTTCTATCTCTAACCAGTTAAATTTGTTCTGTCTAAGAAAATTGTTAGATTCGGATTCATCGTGAGCTGGTATTTTCGTTGACCTGCCTCTACCTTTCTTGGTTTTATTAATAAACCATTGTTCTGCTTGGTGATTAACATCATCCTGTAATATACGAAGGGAACATATTAAACTTGCTTTTTCATCTTCGGCAATTTTGGCTTTATTATTTAAATCAGATAAAATATATGCGAGGTTATTGACGCGTTCAGTCAGAGCGTTGTTTTCGTCCTTGAGTTTTTGATTTTCCTGCCGTAACTTTTCCAGTTCGCTAGCTTTTTCATGGTTAGTTGATTTTGGAGAGGAAGCTTTAAGGTCTAGGATTGCCGAGTTCGTAATATCTTGATAACTTGTGAGCTGGCTTTTTAAAGCTTTTATCTCTGCCTTGATTTCTTTAACGGCATTCTTTAAGATGATATTCTCATCAATAGTCGCTGAGATTTCTTTAGAATTCATTGATGCATTCAGAACTGAAGCACCAGAGCTGTCGTTTTCCTCGGGGTTATCGGTTAGGGCAGGAGCTTCGCCTCAATCATTAATTTCCTTTGCAAGCTGCTCCGATATTGCGGCCAGCGAGAGCAGCTTTACCTTTAGCTCGTCCTTTAGCTTTCCATTTAGAGTTATTGATTGACTTTCTGGATACCATCTCAACCTCAGACTAGGCGATCAAATCAACTTAAGGCCGTGTTAAAGTCTGTTCACACTGGACGCGAAACCGTAACGCGACGCAACTTTTGAGTTTTTAAAAACGAATAAAATTACCCTAGAAATGAACAGTTGCAGATTTTGTATGCACTAGAATCAACAAGTCATTCTGTCTTTCTTATTTTATCAAGCTTCTCATAAGGGACGAATTTATTCGCTTCCGAAATTATAAAAATCGCGTCGTGTTACGGTTTCGCATACAGTGTGAATAGACCTTGACACCATGCAATTCTTTGTGTAACTTGTGTCGCAACGCCTTAGTTTGTTGCGATGCAGTTGCATGGGTAGGGGTGTTACACTTTGCAATGTTTCGTGCAACTTGTCTCGCAATTCTCTGACTCGGAGACCAAGACACTGGAGCCGAAGCTTGAAGGCATATTTCTATTGGCTGATTAAACAAAACGTTGCGAAACGAGTTGCGAGAGAGGTGCTACACCGTGCAATTCTTCAAAAATCTGTTGAGGCGTTGCCGTAATCGTTGCGAAAAGTAGAAGTTCATTCTACTTTGTGCAATTTTTGCTGCGAAAAAAAAAATGTTGCGAGACTTGATGATTGCGAGATATGTTACACCACGCAATTTCTCGTGCAACTTGCATTGCAACAAAATTGCGATGTTGCAAAATCGCGACAAGTTGTACGAAAAATTGCATAGTGTAACACTGCTTTTAGATTCGACGTCGAAATAATGTTAGTTATTGAAGTCGATGTTACGTCGACAAGACGACGTCGAAATAACGTCGATATCAGGTAGAATGGCGTCATTTCAACCTAAATTCCAAATCGAAACGACGTCGTGTGCCGACTGGGATGGAAAGGAGGCTTTTAGAAGTCCATTTTTTTGCGGTAAATAAGTATTGCTGTCAATACTAATATTACAAAGATCTTTGTTTCGTCCGATAACGATTTTTGTTGAAAGTTCCTGATATAGATGGGCTCTCGTTTGTTCTTTTATTCTACACGACCCTTTTTGCCGCTAAAGAGCTAATATATTCCTCCTACCTTAAGGTTAAAAATAGCTAATATTAGAGCCATTTATATCAGAGAAAATAAATCGTGCACGTGGCTACTATAAGTCATGATTAATAAACCGCTAACACGGCCAGAAATGGCCCCACAGTGACGTTGTTCGTCACTAAAATAAACTACGACTAACTTGACGATGAAAGTAATTTCACTAATTCCTTCGAAATACCACTAATTGAACATTATAAAATTCTACCTTAAAAATTTCCCCTCGAAAGTTAGTTTGGCCTCCAAATGCTCCCCCTGAACCTTAAGGCCTGTTGCCGAGCCACTGTACCAGTCCTTAACTTCTACAGCATGAGTTATTTTGTCATAAATGTTGAAAATTTATGAGTTCTTTCAATGTTTTCAAATGATTGGTTAGCGACATTTTTGACGGATATTCTCATCACTCTCATTATATTTTTGTCAATTTCAAAGAGTTCTCTGTTTTCGTTAAGTTTTGCCTTCCACTGAGAAGCAGCTGGTTTTAACAATGCATTCATTAAATGAGAAAACAGAGCGTTTCAGAGCTTCATATAATTCTAGATGATTTGCAGCTGCAAGAACAAACAGATTGACGCCCCTTAGGCAGATTTTAGGCGCACTCGCCGACACAAATACAAACAAACTCGTTGTGACTAACAAATTTACTTTAACTCCTTTAAATGTCAAATCTTACAAATCACGAGAACTACACTACTTATAGAGAAAAAGTAGATCTAGTCATATTTAATTGCTAATCTATATCACTAAGCGAGCAAAGACTGTTTAGACTTACACAAAGAATTAATATATTCAAACGGTTCACTGGTAGAAAAGAGTTGTTGCGAGGATTACTATCACGTATAAAAAGACGAAGTGGCTGTGCCAAAGTGGTTAGCTATAAAACACAAGAGGCTTGTCTGGCCACATTAGTCTCATTGGACATGCCGACACCGAATATATTTTCAGTGGTGTGTTCCTGACGCCTTAAATCATATGTAGTGAGCAATCCATTTTAGTTAATTAATTACTCTCTGATGGCTGGTGTTAGATTGAATTGTTATATTTAAAATTTCTGAAGCTAAGCTCAATGTTTGTAGTCTGGTGTAGACTAGAAAACTCACGGAAATAATTCCATAAATGTTTGGCTCATTAATCGTAAGCCAAATATCTTTGCCCTAACTGACTTAATCAAATCAAAATCAACCGGGCATCTTTTTGAAAATATCAAATAAAAATTTGCCTTTCAGTCATTATAAAGACCTATAACGTCAGATATTTAGAAAGCACTTCCTAGTTTCGTACAGAAGCTGCGTATTACCTTTCCTCGAAATTCTCACTTTGCTGTGAACAAAGACTATTAGAACTTTTTTTCAACATTACACTAAAAATAGACGATAATTTCCTTTTAATGAGCCATAAACTTCCCAAATTAACCGGTTTGAATGTTCATTGGTCCACAAAACACTCATTGCTTTTTAATGTATTCATGTTTGACACTACTCAATAAGCTGACCAAAGCACCTCGGTCTATTTATCTATTCAACTAATGACAGGTGGAGCAGGTTATAAACGTATACAAGACAAGATTCTGACGAAAATGCGGACTAAGTCTCATTAACACAGTTCAAGGTCTTAATTCTGTTGAGGCTATTGTCTCGTTTCAAGATATCGTCAAATGGGCTGAGAACAAAGTAGGGAGCATTTTTATCTACAATCTCGTCCTCGAAATCACCTGTTCGCCGCGTTTTTGGGGGTAGAAAAAGTAGCTTGTGATCCTTCGCCTCCGGTCAGCACAAATCGAATTGTTTGGTGTTTTTATTCCATTAGAAGACGACTCAGCTTGGTTTTGCACTGCCGCATTGAAGGAGCGAGATCTTCGGCTTTGAGCTTTGTTTCTTTGTGATGGCTGAAGCTCGTTCCCTCGAGGCAGGCACTTTTAATGCACCGATTCGACCGTCTGTTTCTGCCGAAGAGATCATTTCACCCTTGGAGGAGATTGCTTACGTAAAGTCTCATCGTATGAGACGAGTTCGCTGGTCAGAAGACTTAGAAGAAATCCGTTATTTCAATGTAAGGTCAAAGAAAGATAAGCGACGTGCAAGTGAGGAATCTATGAGCATGAAAAATGATTCGGCGCAGCAGCGTCGACGGTTCAGTGAGCTGTCCATTTCTCCCGTCGAGAAATTTAGAAGCTGGCTGGATGACAAGGATTTTAAATCCGATGTCATTTTACTTGGGCTGAAAATGAAGTCGGCCTTTAAAAAGGCTGACTTCTACGATGCGAAGAAATGGGAGGATGTTTTTGAGGAGGACATGAAAAAGGCAGCTGTAAATGGTATTGGATACAAGTGCTGACATAATGCGACATAAAAAGACAAAAAGGGCTATCATTTTTCGTGTGAACAATATATTGATAAGTTTTATTAAGTTAGGACTATATTAAATTTTTTAATGCTGGTTAGAAACATGTTTTGACACACAAATGACATTTATAATGATTTGTTTTCAAGAAAAATTTTTCATCATTTTTGATTTCGTTTAGTTGTTACATGTCCGTTTACTTTAGTACAGTTCCCAACTACCCTTACAACACTTAAGCATTCTTTGGTTCATATTCTTTCATTTTCTTTGACAAAATGTTCCTACTGTGAAAAATTTTGCACTTACAAAGAAGCTATGAGAATAACTCTTGACTAAGTATTACGATCAATACAAAGTTAGGCCGAAATTAAATGTAATCGTTTATAAAATTTCTGCTAAAGGGTGAGCTGTAAGAAAGTAAATGGTTTCAAGGATATAATAGCTAAAAATTTCATCAGCAAAACCTCGAAAAAAAACGAGCCTGATATTCGATTCACATTATATAACTACTTTAGCGACAACCCCGCTTCCTGTTATGCCATCTGTTTCAGATGCTGCTTCAGTAATGAGTCATGCAAATAGGACTTGTTTACCCAATATTCGTTCTTTCTTTTGTTCACCAATGCACGTAGAACAAAAGATAAAGTTTATATTAAATATAGAACACTCTGAAGTTGTTTTCTGAAATTATTTTTAAGTTTATTTGCTAGTCTGGGGCAATTCATGCCAATATTAATAATTAAATAATCTCTGCCTTGTCAAGACATCTCTCTATGACGAGTAAAATCACGGAACCGGTCAGCCACAGTAGAATGGTAGAAGACCTTTGCCAGCAGAAAGTAATTAATTTACCCAAGCTTGACCCATTCTTCTCTCGAGGTTTTCTTTTAGCGAATAAGGTCGTCTCAAAATAGTGATAACAAGGTATCGATACTTTAGATACCGGCTATATTTACCATGGTATCGATACCAAATCTCCGGCAATTCACTTTTTTTTATTCACTCCGGAAGGAGTGGCCCGAATTTGCCATTTCGAAGTTGCGCCAGAGACCAGGTAATAACCAGGTTTGCATTAAACAAGACTCTTCATTAAAAACTGTCCCATGATGTCTCGTTATCGCCAGTTCCCCAGCCCAACTTTGGAATGGTCAATTGGCAAGAAAACTTCTGAGTTCACCGGAAAAAAAGAACAAGAACATGAACAGAGCATTTTCATTGATTAGATGATTGTACCGCTTAACGGGGGTCTCAAGGCTTCGACTCTACTTGCCTTTGTAGTAGCGAGAAAATCATTGTATCTTCCTCCTTCTTCATTAATATACTTCTAAGCAAGAAATTGGCCCGTTTAAGAAAGCGCAGTATGTAAACCCAGCCGTACTGATCCACTTACGACTCTCTCATACGATTATCCGTTCTAATGTATGCAGTTCAGTCACAATAGTCTTCCGGGTGTAATGCCTCCATTCGTGACAAAATAGTAGCAAGAATTGTGAATTACAGCAAAATTCAATAGCCAGCCAAGGAATCGTATGCAACAATCGTATCGTGGCGATGCCGTTTCAGGACGTGTCTCCAGTTCACTCTTTGAAGTAGGGTTTCCATATTAATTTACAGGCTCGTCCAACCGATGCTACTTTTCACGTACACTTTTTTGCATTGGCAAGTGCAATTATTTCTTAAGGGCTCAATTCCCCCATCATTATTTGTTTGTGAATATTGTAACACATCCAGGGCCCGGTTGTTCGAAGGACGGTTAGGTTGAGCCAGGATTAGTGAAAACTTTGTGGATGAAATACTCCTAATCTAGGAGAGGATTTTTAAACTTCCTTGTTCAGATATCATATAAATATAGAAAGGTGTTTTCCTGGGAGTTTGAACTTAAATCACTTAGCAGAACATGCCAAACAAAAGAGCCGATTAAATTTTAACCCAAGATTAGCGGTAATCGTCCTTTGAACAACTGGGCCATGAATACTCAGTTAACTGGCTAGATTGTATGGGCAAACGATCGCATGTGAACTTCGGATCATGCAGACTTGATTGCATACAGGTACAGGGAGACTTCCATTTGTCGGTAACTAAAGATTCTTATTTGCACTTGTACGTGTATGCGCTACTTTTAATAATTTCAAAAATGAAAGACGATTTCAAATCGGCCACTCTGACAAACCAGATGTGATGTTTCCTAAAACGTAAGTTTTTTTTACCTTTCCGCGACGCTAATGTCCAAAGCGCAGACGGTTGGGCACTTCATTGATGGTCGGACACCTTACATCACTAGATTCCATCGGTTAAAGCGAAATTTATGCTCCTGACAATTAAACAGTCTACTTTCTGTATCTATTTTCTGGCTCAGTCGGGAACATCGTGGAAGATAAGATTCAGTGTACCATAATTACATGGATTGACCAGGCCGACGAAGAACTATCTCTCAAAACCATGGCCATGTCGCGATTAAATAACAAAAAATTTTAGGTCCAGGCTGAGCTATTGTATTATTTGGCCGGTTAACCAGGCTGTAATTCATCTAAAGTCAAAAATCACACTAGCTACCTAAAAGACCAGGCTTGAAGAAGAGGTTATCTTTGAAAGAAAAGCACTTTAACTAGTAGAAATGAGTCGATATCATAAATACACGGAATCAGTAGGTGTATGGAACAGGTTTGGTACATATGCACATTGATTAGAATCTTGCAGTTCAATGACACTAAAATATCCCTAAATGTCACGGAAGCAACTTAACCTTTCCTATCTGAGGGGTCTCTCTTTACGAGTAAAATTGTCTGGCGTTAGCCAGTGTAAAATGATAAAAAAAATATTAGATGCTGTGTAGGCAATGTATAAAACAGCATGGACAGTTAAAAGGTTGGTAGACTGTTAAATTTATGTTCACGAAGTTTGACGTTTCGAGCAAAGGCCCTCCTTCAGAGAGCGAAACGTTTTCTTCATAATAAAACTCGGGTACTGACCGTAATGAGTTAAGCCCTTTTTTGAGCAATCTTTGCCAAACACACAAAACAACGGCCTTAAATCAGGGGCGCAACCAGGAATTTTGAAGTGCTGGAGTCCGAGGGAGATAGAAGTGCTAAATACTATAGCTGACAGGGCACACACAAGACTTCCCACGAATGGGTTAGGGGTGGCAACCTCTAACCCGCTCTAGTTTTACCTGTTAAGTTATTAAAAAAATAAAAACTTTTAAAAACTTAAAAAAAGATTAAACCTATTAATCAGTTCAAGATGTTAACTTGCTATTTTGGCGAAAAATCATTAAGAGTCGATGACCACGACGCCAACAAAATACGACGATGCAAAAGCTTTGAATCGTCACTATGACAGACTTACAAACCGAATTGTACATATTGATTTGGGTATCCATGTTCCTCTTGTAGTCTAGATTTAAATCTATAGGACTACAACGCTTTTAAACGCCTTAACTGAAGAAAAATGTTCATTGTGCACTTTAAAGTTTATATAAAATTTAAGGGTATTTTGATACTATTCTGAAATTTCAAAGTTGCCATGGTAACTGCATGGACAATTTTCTAAGTGATAGTATTTGATAAGAAAAATGTTTTTACATTTCACATCATGTTTTAGTCTCCCAAGAAAGTAGTTTCTCTCATTTCAATGAGAGTAACTGAGTAAAGTTTTGCTTCTGTTTTCAAGAATCTATAATCGGGTGATCTTAAGCAAAAATTTATCCGTTGAAATAGCGAACTTTCCAATTATTTTCACTGTATGCAAGGTTGTTTATGATCACTGTATTTTTATGACTTCAATTTACTTGAATACGAAGGAACATGTTTTAAACTGAATCAACTTTTTTTCAGACGTTTTTGTATTTTGGATCCTTATATAAATGGTAATTTGATTTAGATACTTCAGTGCGATTGAAAAAATAGTCATTGGAATTTCAAATGACCAATCATGATTTTACCAAAAACATCTGAACCAAAATATCCCATAAAGTGTGTGGCAATCTGTAAACTTTCTCACACGTAAGAAGATAATCAACCTAAGACTCCGCAGAGGATGGATTTAGCAATGAGTACACATAGTCCGGTCAATAAGTCTGGTTCTGAATATTACTCAATGAGAATGCTAAATGTTATCTCAATGCAACAGCTGTGAAATTCACGCATATTGAAGCGTGCTTATTGCAATTAAACCATTCTGCAGGAAAGCGCTTGCGGCTGTTCTTATGGCCATGTATATAGTAACTGGTAACATTTATTTCCAATACAAGTTGCTAGAATAAGAGTGCAACACAGCTTTTGGAAGCGTAATGCTGTCTTGTTGTTCTCGTAGTTCCGTGTGCACCGTGGCATAGCCAGCGTAAAAACTATAGTATTAGGGGCTGTTATATGGGAGGCGAGCCAACCCAGTACACTCGTTTATATGATCGAATTCATCTCCACTACCGGGATGGTTTGAATCGAAAGTACCAAAACAAGCTTTGAACCATGTGCACTTTTGGAGAAGTCATCCCGGTAAACCGGTCAGCCCACTTAATGAGTGCTTACATGCTTACATGAGAAAATTTTCATCCCGCCTACCTCAAGAGGAAAACATGAAAGAAAACAATACTAAGATATTTTTTATCTCAGTATTGGATGTAGGTTCCTGTCCCGTTTGTATAGCTCAGTTTGAACAGCAAGCTACTAAAAGGAAAAGACTTCACGGGAATGTTGGGCTGAAGAAGAACTTCAATAAGTGCCATCACCAGCCTTTTGTGCAAGGGAATTCGTTAATGTAAACGTCGAAAGCGCAACGAATTCCAGGTGGATCCTGAGCAGCAAGCTATTTGACAAATTTAAATTTTCTGAAATGCCATTTCTTGCATTTTGGAAAAGATTTTCTATGCTGAAATATGCATATCATGAAATACGTATGTCAGAACCAAAATGGGAGTATGATCGAACACCCTAAAGATCCGTTGGCGACGAGCCTGTCAATAAGCATGCAAATCTCGACCGATTGAAGCCTACTTTATTCGTTAGAAACACGAATTGAATTTCGTTTACCTACATCATACATTCAAAATGCGTGCTTGGTTTGATATCCAAACACCTCAAAGCAAGAGTTAAAAAAATTTATCGTCAACACAATATTTTATTAAACTCCTGATTGTTTTGATACTTGAAGGAACATTCGACCTCGTATGAATACGTTGAGAGAGTTAGGATCCGTCAGGTGTGTGATGTGTCCCTGTAAAACTCTTCATCAGACCATTAATGTTTGATGAAGAATCGGAGTCTAAGGTTTGATTCTTGTCAAACACTTTTCAACGGGTTTAGTTAAAGGGAAGGTTAAAAATTCCAGCTAAAATTGAACATTTCACATCCCATTTAAGTTAAAATTAAGGAATTTTATTACTCACTTTCTAATTGGATACGTTAAAGTATTTATTTGAGCGGCTATCCAATCATATGACAAGCGAAGTTTTATCTGAACTCATTTACCCTTCCCCTACGACGGACAGACTACTGTTTTTACACAGGTTTATTTATCAAGGGGAGTCATTTACTAGTTAAGGGGATAAAGGACGGAAAGATTTTTATCATCAAGCAATTTTAAAAATAAATGTAATGTACATGTGTCCCAAACACCATTTAACTAGAGGGAGCCTGCAAACGGACACGGAGTAGGACAATTGTTCTCCTGTTGGTAAACAGGAGTATGTTTGCAAGTCATCTGACAGTCTAGATGAAGCTTGCGTTCCACTGTCATGCCGTCGTCCTTCAACAGGATCAAACAAATTTGCCATTAGGAACGGCTACCGCCTGAAACTTGACGGAGTGCACGTTTTTATGCCTGTTGTATAGAACTCGTTGATTTTGTCCGGGTACGAAAATTGGTTGGACAGTTCCGTCAAGAAAACTCTAGCAATTGTGAAGTGATGTGCCGCTTCGGTAAACAGCATCTGCATATCTTTATACATGACTCGAGGGGTCCCGGGAACTCGAGGGAGTTTGAGTTCGAGTTCGAGTCCAAGTTCGAGCCTAGTGCGAGCCGAGATCGTTTAATCGGTAGAAATCTTCCATGATTTCTATCTTGAGAAGATGGCCTCTGGAGAGGTCGTTCTCACTGATTCACAGGAGGAAGACAACTTCTGGTAAGAATCCTGATGAATTCACTGTCATCACACTATATCATCAGTGGATTCCACCTGCTGTAAGGAAGATCAATCGTGCCATCAGTTATGATGCTCAATTCTGGTACTGGCCTTGCAGATTGAGGTAGCATATCGCTATATCTACACGAGGTACCCGAGTCGTTTGAGAAGCATTAACAACGCAGGCACAGACTGAACTGTCAGATCATTATATGTAACGATTTCTTCTTGAAGTTGCAAAGCGTCGGCTAAGTCGTACATATTATTTGCGTAAAATCGGAGTTCTGCCTTGCACTCATCTTTAGCAAGAATGTCCAGGTCAAATCTATCATATCTCAAGTACGGAAACCCTGGGTTTTTTGATGAACGCATGCCATTAAGCAAATTGAATTCTTCATCATTCAAATTACCTAATTCATACGACAGAAGAGGGTCATACAGAGGTATTTTCGTGATGGGTGATTAACTAATTAATATTTTCCGAGAAACGTGAACTTAAAACCTTATTCTTCGTGATCCGGGACCCAAGGATTTCGCGTGACCTGTGAAAAAGCTTAATTAATAACCGATATTGGTGATTTTACAGCTTATTTCACGTGATATTGAGAAATTGTGAAGTATCAATAATAAAAACATCAAAACATCGATTGTCATCGATGGCATCAACGCATGGCAGGTCGCGCAGTTCTCGTAACATCTCGTGAAGCATCGGCAGCTATCATTACCTGAAAAACGCAAGCTTTTCTCGGTGATCTTCGTTAATCTCCGTATGCTATAAACTTTAGCATACTCAGTAAGGCTAAAGGTTTCTCAACATGGCAGAGCGAACGGGTCTCTCTTGCCAGTCTCTATTGCTTATTTCCAATGTAGTTTGCCCTCAATGTTTACATATCTATTCCAGTGATAAAAATATTGTATTACAGCACTAGGGCCTTCCTGGAAACCTTAAATAAACTTATTATCCCGTGATTCGAGAAATCCCGTGATTTGTGACTCGTGATTCGTTATTTTTTCCGTCCTTGAACCCTGCCAGGGAGCCCCCTGTACGACCCAAATTGTGGCGGAATCGTGGCGAAATTGTGGCGCTCAGAATTGTTAGTTAAATTCGTTGCAAAAAGCAACGACGTCGAATCGGAATACAACCCAGTCTACCTCGGCCAAAGGTGTTGTCGTTGTCGTCCATCCGTAAGCTTATTATTATTATTATTATTAAAAAAATTATTAAAAATTTTCTTTAAAGATGCTAGCCCTGTCAGCTTACGCTGATTTCCACAAGGGGCGTCTATTTACACATAAAATATATAACTATTAACTATTAAAAAGTAACCCCTCACTTAAAATATACACCCAAGACATCGAAATATTATCAAATAAGCCTTTTGAAACAATCAATCGATTGAGCAGATTT
>JBAHVQ010000162.1:60790-83166 GCA_036872915.1 Nanipora kamurai
AAAACATTGACCAAAAACCTTTTTAAGCTCTTCGAACGGCTGCCATATTTGTTTTATGAATATAAATTAGTTCCAGACCTCCTCAATAAGCGCGGCAAATAGTATTTTCAGCGGGAAAATAAAAAAAAAAGACTTTTTAATAGACAGCAACCAGTACCTCGCCGCCATTTTGTTTACTTTGAATATTAATGAGATAAGCAATTCTGCTGCCCAAAGAATGCGGGAGCAACATGTCCCCAATTTCTGGTGATGGAATGAAGAAATCGACAGTACGCTACTGGAGTGGTTCCGGAAGGTCAGAAACAAAAACATGCCCATTACTGGTCCCATGCTACAAGAAAAAGCAATGCAGATCACAAAGGCTTTAGATGTGCAACCAGAGGAGTTTAAAGCATCTAATGACTGACTGGCCCGCTTCAAAACCAGAAACGGAATAAAGGCAAAATATATTTTTGGAGAGGCTGACGACGCAAGCCAAGACACAATTGAGTCGTGGAAGGAGAGACTGTCTGATATATTGCAAGGATGGACGAAACAGGGCAGTCTTTTAGAGCTTTGTCAAACAAGTCTTTGACAGAAGCATCCCGTAATTACACATGAGGGAAAAAGTCAAAAGAGAGACTGACTTGTGCTCTATTCGTGAATGCTAATGAGGATAAAGAAAAGCCGATCACTATCTGCAAGTCCGCAAACCCAATTTCAGATAGAACAACACTTCCAGCCAGCACTACAGTCAACCCAAAGCCTGGGTGGATAGTGAAATCCTTGAAGATATTTTAAGAAAACTGAATGGCCGATTAAGAAGGGAGAATCGCAAGATCCTTTGGACAATGCCCCATGTCACCCTGAAGATCTTTGCGACAAGTTCTCGCAGATGAAAATTGTGTTTCTACTCAAAAACACCACATCTCGTTTGCAGCCACTCGACCTTGGGATTATATAGACATTTAAACTCAAGTACTACAAGCGCCTGTTGACACATGTGGTCAGTAAGGTGGGTGAGTGCAGCTCTGCAACCGACGTCTGCAATCCGGTGGATATTCTACAGGCTATAAGATGGTCTGCTATGGCATGGAATAAAGTTCTGCAATCAACAGTTGTTAAGTGCTTCATAAAGGCAGGGGTTTTGAATTCCCAAGGTACATGCAATGCAAATGCAGTGGAGGCGGCTGATGACGACGTTGATCCTTTCGCCGAACTTGACAGTGACTTTAATACCGTCGAAGAACTGGTAAAAGAAACAAGTGGAACTGACATGGTTTCGATTAAAGAAACGGCAGAAGGCTGCTATGACCCGCCAATTTGTCAAGAGCTCCCAGACAATTGGGAATATAGCTTTTTTCGCCACATTGGCCAGGCTCAGGAACTTGAACACAATGACAACAAAGCCAATGATGAAGAGGTTCAAGAAGAAACCACACCCGCAGTACCAAAGCTGACCTCGTATCGTGAGGCAATATCTTCCCTTGAGGATGCGTTGTATTTCTTGAGCCCAAGGGCAACTCTGATACGGCAGATGCCCTTTCAAGAGTGACTGCTAGCGCTCAAAGCGATTGGCTGAAACGCAGAACAAACCAATTGAAGGTCACCGATTTTTTTTCAACATCGTGAACATTCCGTTTTTAGAAGCATACTGTAATTAGCTGAGCCTTTTCTTATTTTGTTCTTAGACTTAGAAAGTACTGTGCACTTAAAATTTTTAAAAGTGTTTCATCTACTGAGTGAATTTTCAAGCAGTTGTTTATTAAACAAATTATTAAAAGAGAAAAAGACTGTAGTTGCCTGCCTGCCTGCTTGTCTGTCTGTCTGTCTACATATACAAGAAAACTTCCAAAGTTGCTGAACCTTAGAATCTTGGCACACAACTTTAACGAAGGAAGCCAACAATAATTCCAAGCTGCTGTATTTTTCAAAACAATAGGCTTTTCTATTTAAAAAAATTACAGAACACTGGATCACTTACAAGCACATCTGGATAAACACATGCTGCCACACTTACGGTATTTATAGATTCCTGTATATCACTGTTTTTTACCATTCTTTAAACTGCAGACTGGTAGTCAAAAGCTTGCTATTTAAATTATTTTTGGTAAGAGAATGTCTCAATGGTCATTACTTCATTTCCATTATCTCACTCCACCTAACCCCAGACTACTTTACTCATCAAGGAGGGATTCCTGGGACAGGAAAGAGTTACAGTAATGCTTTCAGGCTTTTTCTGGCCCTACTGTAAGTAATATTAAGTGCCTTAGACTTTCAAACAATACAATTGATCAAAGTGACAACTCACAAATCTTACTGAAAGTACAGTACATTACAACTACACACAATAAATGAATGTTTTATGTCTGTGCTCATGTTAATGCATTTACCATATATAGTAGTTATTATCCCCATTTCACATTTTGCATACACGTATCTGTCGCTGCAGATACATGTATACAATATACATGTACAGGTATTACATATATTATATTAATAATGCAAATATTAAACTGCTTTCTGTATATATTGTTTGACTTTGAAGGACTTACACAATTATTGTATTGCTGCATGGTTTGTGTGAGCCAGAATAGTATCCAATATATGTAAAGTGTAATTCCATTTTGATGGTATAGGCTGGAACATTTAAGGCATAAATTTTTGCATCTTGGAAACTGTGATACTGCCTCATGTTAGAAAAAGGATACCAGTTAGTGATTTCCAAATTTACTTCCTGGGTAGAAATTATACCTGACAAAATAAATTACATGTACAAGTTATGCAAAATGACATAAAGTGTAGCATTACACTAAGCAAATTAACAACCACCATTAACAGAAAATGGTTCAATATACAATTAAAAGCACATTATAACTGAGAAAACTTTATGCCATAATGGCAAGGGGTGGTAAACTTCCTGTATACTGTACAGGGTGGCTTCAGAACTAACAAATAAGTACAAGAAATTAACAGATACACTGTGCATATTATTATGAACTGTCTATAGACAAGTACTATAGTACCTGGTTAACATTTAACCTGTTTCCCTTCTCCAGACAAATACCCTATGCATTGTAAGGGGGGGTGGGCAGGAGGCCATTACATCCCAGATCATTCCAGTTTCATGTTGCACCCAGTCAATTAAACTTGTTAAACTTGAAATTAAGGCTTGCCAGTATTGGCAAGCCTTCTGGGTAAACAATTATTAAAGTATTTTACAGACCATGCAATAGTTTCAACAACCAAGGTATTCTTGAGGTGATATCATTCATATCAAACAACATTTTCTGTGAAAGGAAGGTATGGTACAGTATAATTCTTACCCTCCACCATGTAACTTAACCCTGACAATGCCACTGTGCAGACAGACTCTAATTTCTTTGACAGATGCAACACAATTACCCTTGTCTGGGAGAGTCCTCTAACAATGAACTTTCATTGTTTAAAAATTAAAATGGTTGAGTTTTAACCCTCACCCTGTCATGAATAGATTCTATGGTTTTACTCAGGTTAATGTCAAACAATTTTACTTGTCAAGAGGGGGGTATCGAGTAGTGGATAACAATTGTTTACAATGATAGTATTGATTTTAAGTCATCATTTCTAGTGTTGTGAGTTTAAAACCTACTGTACTGTATATAAAGTTGACATTATTTCATCTTTTGAGGTTTGTATGCCATTACAAGGTTGGAATTGTACAGCATTTGGGTTATTGTAGATTTACATTTTATGACCCACTGGAAAAAAGCCCCTGGCAATTCAGGTTCACTAGAAATAAAATTAACCCTTTATTGTGCAGGGCTCATCCTTTGGATAATTTGCAAACTAAACCCCTTTCTCAATGCTACATGTAGATAGAGTTTACATCTGTCGTATATTTAATAAGTAAAACTGTTGGCATGAGTAAAATGCTGAAGTGTGCCCTTGCCTCTCCCTTTTCAAGCATCTTAGCAGCCTGAGAGATTCTATAAGACCTTAAGGAGTCAAATTCTAGAACAGGTAAATTACTTTATTTTGCAAGAGGAGTATGCTACATTTTTAAAATTGATCTAGCCTGACCTACAGTCCTGCACAAGAGAATAGGATCCTTATGAAGACTGCCCTAGGGAATAGGAACCTCATGAAAACAAACGTTGAGACAGATGACAACATCTCTTTAACAATTCCACACTTCCTAAAATACAATGATTAGGAATCAGGTTTAGTTTAATTACTGTATTGTTTGAATTTTAAACATCAAAGAAAATTGTTACAACAATAAAGTATATTCTCCCATCAGTTTTAAAGCTGGCATTAATTTCAATATCAAGTTTTCCCCAGGTCTCTATTCTACATGGTCAGTACTACCATATAATATTAGATACTGAATACATATACAATTAAAAAATACATTTTCTGCCTCATCATTGGGTTTTCAGATCATCTATTTTTCTGACAACAACCCTCACAAACACAAAAAAGGTCAAAATGTATCAAAAACAGGTTTCATTCATTGAGCTCTAGAACACTGTACACTTAACTTTATCTTTATGATTTACCAGCTGCCAACAGTTTGTATAATCAGATGACTAATAGATGTTCGTCAAGCTCATTCTCTCAGAAAAACGATTTCCAAGCCTTAGATGGGAATCAAACCCGCAAGCTTCTGATAACTGGGGAGATGCTCTAACCATTGAGCTGCCATAACTTAGATGGTAAGCTAGGGTGCAGGTCTGAGCTAGGGCTCAGAAATTATTTTTCTGAGAGAACAAGCTTGACGAACGTCCATTAGTTGTCTGATATTTACCAAGCTCCTGCATGAACCAAGTTTATGTTCAACTTTAAGTATAGTTTGTATAATACGCTTGTCAACCTTTGAAGTTGTCCAAGCTCTAACTTTGATATTTCATTCTCAAGAAGTGCCATATCATTTACAACAAATGGAACAATCCTTTTTAAAATTAACTATAATCCTGAATTTCCAAACTGCAAGTAAATTTGAAGTCTAGCTTTACCATCTGTATCCCTAGACCACTTGACTCACATCATAATTTCTGGTTTGTGAGGAAGGTCAAGGAATACAGTGAATCAATGCAAAGATCCTTTGGTTTAAATGTTCAGATCAGTTCTCAAAAGTTACCCCCCCCCCCAACCTTTCAGTATGCTCAAATTCTGTTTTATCAAACAGAGCATTATTACAGGATGTCACAAGACATGTAAAAATTCCTTCAGCAACCACAAAAAGAAAATGAATGCAATTAAAATCTATATTAAAACTAATTTTAAAAGTTCAGGTTCAGTAGATGAAACAAAGGAAGTAACAAACTCCGAACAACAGTGTCATCTTGATAACTCAAGATATGAGCTAAAATCAAGAGTTACAATGAAATTATGATATTTCGTCTTTATTTCAAAGACATCATCAGACAGTCTGATATTTTAGTATATCTGATATATCAGTCTGATATTTTCCTAATCTCAATGATGTCGGCGTACACATTTTTAGTGTAACCTCCTAGTCCTAGACTGGCGTAATTCCGCAAGTTTTATAATTGCCGTCCGGCGTTCATTAAATCAACTTTCCAGACTGGCTAAACGGTGAATCATTTACACTGGAGAAACAAAGTCACAGCCTTGAGTTCATAAACGATATAGATAGTAACAGCTTTTTTTTCTTGCTGTTTTATCACTATTACGTACCAAAGGAAACTTGAAAATGACAAATTCTAGCTGCTTTAACTTTACTGCACCAAACACTTACCCTTTTCGAGTCCACTGCTATGAACTGGAAAAGCTAATGAGAGTTCTAGAAACATAAGCAACTGCCATAATATCGTCATCCCAGTTAAACTGATGTACAGAAAAACAAACTTCTGATGTTAAATGCTGTTTGTAAGAAACGCTCAGAAAAAATAAATTGCCAAGCTCGTCCCCAGGGTCCTCTGAAAATAGCGCTGGGAAATGAGAAGACCCTGGTAAAGAGCATCTGGGCAATTTGTCTGCACATGCGCGAGAATCGGTTAACGGAGTATAGATAGATAATTTTATTTAACCCTTTACCCGGCAGTGTTGCCAAATGGCAACATATTAATTTTACTCTGGCTAACGCCAGACGATTTTACTCGTCAAGGGGAGACCTCCAGAAAACCTGCCAGATAAAGGGTTAACCACGCTATAACATCGTCAGCAAATGCTGGTTTCCACGATGGGCGAGCAACACACTTGATGAAAACTAAAATTATTTACAAGAGGAGGAAAAAAAATTGTAAAAGTATTATAGTGAGAATTGTGCTATATTGCATGTTGTGGTAAGGATATTTATCAACAAACTTATTAGTTAAAGTCAACACAGGTAGCAATTTTTCGTTTAAAACTTCCAAAAGATTTACTTTCTCTAATGTTTGATGGGAGGGAGTTCCACACTACAGCACCATCATACATAAGACTTTTTTTCATGCTATTTGTGCGAGGTTTGGGTAAACACAATGTAGAGGAGCTGCCACGAAGATGGTGCCTCAAAACTTCTTGCCGGAAAGTGAAGAGACCATTCAGACATTCTGGACCCAAACTGTGAAGAGTTTTAAACATGATTTTTGCTTTGGCTGTTTTTCTTTGTTGTTTTAATGGTTTCCATCCTAATATAGCCAATGCAGTTTCTTGGCTTGTTTCATTGGGTAAACTTGCTATGATACGCGCAGCTCTGTTGCGAAGTTTCTGCAATCGTGAAGATTGTGTTTCACCAAAAACACTCCAGACTACACAACAATAATTAAAATATGGTTGAATTATGGCGTTATATACTGATAACAGAGTTTTTTGGTCAGCAAATTCCTTTAGTCGTCGCAAAGAACCCAAACCGGAGCTAATTTTCTTACATATGCTTTTAGTGTTGCTTTTCCAACTTAAATGCTCATCAGTTATAACTCCAAGTATTTTGCTTTCAGATACTTGCCTGAGTTGCTTGCCCTGAATATGAATATTTGGATGACAATCATTGCATCTTTGTAGCATTTGTTGCGAGCCAATCAACATGAATTCAGTTTTTGTTACATTCAGACTTAGTTTATTGGCTATGAGCCATCCTTGGAGATTTCCTAAATCTGAATTTGCTGCAGTTTCAACGTCACATATCGTCTCCCCTGTTGCTGTTATATTTGTATCATCTGCGAATAACCGAGCTTGAGTTTTGTTTAAACATTCAGGTAGATCATTTTATTCATTTATGTAAATGAGGAAAAACAGGGGTCCTAAGATGGAACCTTGTGGAACGCCACATTTTATATCACGTTTAGATGAAAGATAACCGTTGACCTGACATTTTTGGGTTCGTTCCAATAGGTATGATTTCAGTAACAAAAGTGCACTGCCTTTGATACCGTAGAGTTCTATTTTTTAAGGAGAATGTGGTGATCAACAGTATCAAAGGCCTTTTTCAGATCAATTAGAATGACCAGATTGAATAATTTTCTATCCATATTTATATACCAGCTATTGGTACAGTCCAATAGAGCAGTAGCAGTAGAATGAGATTCTCGAAAGCCAAATATATAGTTTATTTTTTGTCCAATAGTCATACAATTGTGTATATAAAATGTGTTCCATGACCTTGCTTATGGCAAGTAATACTGATATAGGTCGATAATTCCCTGGTAAACTTCATTTGCCACTTTTAAAGATTGGTGTGACTCTTGCTATTTTCCAATCATTCGGGAAAATGCAAAGAGTAATGGATTGATTGAATATGTAAATGGGGGAACTTGCAACTATTGGTGCAGCAATTTTAATTATTTTATTTGAGATTTTATCCAGTCCTGTGGCTTTAGAACTTGGTAAATCACTTCAAAAACTCATCAATAATTCACGAGGAAAACACAAAGGAAAATCATAACCGTGTCGTATCTTTATATGTGATAAAGATACGCTCGTTTTTCTTGTCGAACTTTCTCGGCTCAGATAACATTAATTTTCGAACTTTCTTTGCAGATTGGCGTGTTGAGGGGTTCGTTTTTGAAGCAATTCAAAAAGCTCGTAATTCGTGTGTTATCGGATCAAAAACACTCCGCTGTCGCCTCGTGTTTTCTATCCGATAAAACACTCCTACACGTTTTTTAAATATTACATAAAAGACGATAGATGTGGCTGACAGTAACTGCCTCAAATGCAGCAAATTCAGGTTTGCTTTTCTTCATATATTGCTAAAAATATCTATTGCCAGTGCTAATTTCATGGGATAGGTTTGGACCCATTTCAGAAAAGAAGTCGTTGAAGCTTTCATCTATGTCTTTAGCACTTGCCAAATTTTTATCATTTATCTCCAGCTCGTTTATATTTGAATGTTTTCTTTGCTTTCCCAGTAAACAGTTGATTGTTTTCCAGGCATTTTTTAAGATTTTGCTTCTCAGTTGCAATTTTGTCATTATAATATTCCTTTTTAGCTTGTCTAAATTTTACAGTTGTTTCGTTTCTAATCTTTTTGTAATTTTCCCACTCAGTTTCAAGTTCAGTAATCATGGCCTTTCTTTTCAATTTATCTCTTGTAGAGATCATTTTTTCAATATTACTAGTAATCTAAGGACTTCTTTTTGATTTAAGCTTTTTGCTTTGAAATGGAGCATGTTTATCGAGAATTTGCATAAGTAATCCTTTCCAGAAGACCCACATACTGTTTGGATTGTCTCCAAGGTGATAAACATGCTCCCATGGCTGGTTTCTCAAGTCACTAAGAAATTGCTGCTCATTGAAATGTTTCATGTTTCTGATTTCAGCAGCATGTTCTAATTTCTGTGAGTCGTATTGATTGGATTAATTTTCCTGATGGCATAAATAAGGCTGTGATCGCTTATTCCAGTATGGATTACACCAGATTTGCAAATCTTTTCTGGCTTATTTGTGATGACATGATCAATTAAGGTGGCAAAGTGCATAGTTATTCGTGTTGGCTCAGTAATACGTTGTGACAATTGATACACTTCAAAGATAGATATTAGTTTTACTGTTGGTTGATCAGGGACTGATTTTATCAAGTCACAATTTAAATTTCCAAGAACACAGTATTCTTTATCTTCATTGTCGATTGTCTTAATCAATTGTTCCAATAGTATAAAGAAGTTAGATGTATCACTGGGTGGTCTATAAACTGTAATAACTACAAATGCTCTACTGTGTGGTTTCTTAATTTTAATACACAGAGCTTCAAGACCAAAGGGTATGATAGTATCTCTGATCTGATAATTGATAGTATTTCGTAAGTAAATACAGACCCCACAGCCTGTTCTTGACCTATCATTCCTAATGACATCATAGCCTTCTATATGAACCTCGCCATCATTTATTGTTGGGCTAAGTCTAGTTTCATCAAAGACAAACAAATCAAGCATTTTGCTAGACATGCTTAACTTAATTTCATCAATCGTCTTTGACAAGGTACCAATGTTAAGAAAAGCCATTTTGAATCCTCTCTGTTTGGCAAAGGATTCCAATATACCTGAAAAATTGCTACTTGTGTTGACTTTGTTACAACTGCTGTTTATATTGTCAGTTGGTAAACCTGCTTCAAGTAGTTCATCCAGTTGTCTGACCGATTTTGCTTCTGTCCGATGTTGAATAAAAAATTTCCACCATCAGTAGCATGCAATTCATTATTAGGCCCAACTGACCTCAAATAATCGCAAAAGGTCTTGCCAAGCATTCTATCACCATTGCGAATGAGGTGCAGATTAGACCTATTAACCATTGCTTTGCTTATTTGACTGTTGTCAATAAAAGTGGCCTTGTGTTTTTCACACAAGTCATGCACATAATTATTAAAAATTGTAATGTTAGGGGGTGGTACCTGATGGTCATACCTGTTGATAACACCAGATACAGCAACATTCTTTGCTCTGATTTTTGCTTCAGGAAGAAGTGCTTCCAATTCTTTCATGGCTTCTTCTGGGGATTGGGTAGCAAGGTTGTTGGTTCCCACGTGAAGTATGATGTTTTCAATTTTCTCTGCTTTTCTTTCATGATCCTCCTGGAGCCTTCTGTGTACCTGTCTGATAGTAGCTCCCCGGTACGACTTGCAAGAAACATTGGATCGAGCTGCTCGAGAAAGCTTGAAATCATCAATGGATTTCACCATGAAATCAGAAAACACTAGCACTTCTGGCTCTGCCATATTTTCCTGCTCTTTGCTGACATTTTCCCTGGTTTTCTGTTCATGGACGATTTTCCTTTTTTCTGCCGAAAACTTTTTGCCTTGTTTTGCACGGTATTCACTGAGCTGACCGAAATGTTTTTCCTTCCTACAGTTGTTGTCACTGGCATCACTCTTCTCTGCCTCTGGCACGGCAGATCCTCCATATTCTTTGACAGACAAGACTTTGAAACGATTTGTAGTTTCGACAGGTTTTGATTCTAAAAGACTCATACTTAATCTCCCATTTTCTTCAATCTTGATCCACTTGTTCTGCTTGATTTTCAGGGTGGTTTTAATGAGACCATTCTCCTTGGTGACTTCTTCAACGACTGTCTCAATCTCCTTCAGCTTGTCTGCCATCTTGCCGTTGTCTTCTAGTAAACATTGAATGTTTGTTTCACTCACTTTCTCCTTGTCGTTGAACAGCCCTTCCAGCAACTTCTTTACCTTTTCAATTTCCTCTTTCAATTTCAAGATCTCCACTTCATTCTCAAGTTTGTAAATATTCAAAAAGTTTGTAAATATTCAAAAAGGCGGCTTTGTCAACTTTTTCGGCTCTCGTTTAAGGAGGATTTTTCCCCTTACAAAAGGTCTCTGCTTCAAAATAAAAGCAACAGATTGACTGTGAATGTCTTTTTTCCCTTTGATTATTAATTGTAATCCGAACGTTTCACGATGCATAATTTTAGTATAAATATAAATGCCCAGCATAATATTTCGACAAAGGCCATCACAGTAAGTAAAACACAAATGAAATCATAATATATATTAAGGATTCTAACGTTTCGTTGTTAACACAACATCTTCAGAGAATGATAATTACATAAGTTCAGAAAGCCTAGATATCCAGTTACAATATTGATACGAACTATGATTAACTAGACGCATGGCTGCGTGACCTACGGCTTTCAATATTGAAAGTCTGGAGTTATCTTTGTAAACCTGCCAAATTGCAGGATATATTTTAGCCTCCTTCGCAGTCGTTCTTAGGGTCGTCACGCAATTTCGTCATTGCCGGTTATGAATAAGTCTACTTGTGTCTATTTTTGTCTGCTAGAATGTAATGAATGTTGTTGTGGTACTAGACAACAATCAAAATAATATATTACCATATAAGAGTAGCTAATGTATTTGCATGTCATGCATTAACTGGAAGGAGAAGGGAATTTTTCATTTATTATTGGGACTGATAGTTTGTTGCCAAATGTTCACCCAAAGGGAGTTGTCAGAAATCAGTAGCGGGTTGCAGATTTTGAATCGAGTACTGTTCAATAGTTCATACTGTTTTTAATAGAAAAATCTCTGAAACAACTGCAACATTATGTAGCTATAGTGAGTGCTCTTGATAGAGCATCAATTTTGGGAATTATGTTTAATAAAAACTAGAACATAATGACAGAGATGTTTCAATACTTGGTGACAATGCTGTGTTCTTTTCCTGTCTATGGATTGAAAACAACGTAAAATAAGTCTCATCAATACCAAGGATTTATTTACAATTTATGTCATGATAACATAGGGTGAAGTTCAATGTTCTTTCATCAGTTCCTTGGATGATCTGTTCTCTGAGCTTATTTGATATAGGTGTAGCATGGTTTACAGTAAACGGTTCACGATTGGAATGGTTCACGATAAAACTAAAAGGTTCACTCATAAAGTTTCGCTCGTAAACTGATCTCTCGTAAACTTCGCGGACCGACCCGTTCCAAAAATGCTCAACATCTTTTAGTGTGGGTCTACCGCGAGAAATGTATGTGTTTGTATGTGTTTTGAGCGTTTTAGACTCCATAGTATTCGTTGTCAGCGATGAAACCTTGAGACAATCCGCCATTGCTCGATCATGTAAATCAAAGGCGCATAACTGAGCATGCGCATAGAACTTACGCATGCGCTGTGAACGCAACGGCGATTTGGGACTGAACGCAAAAAAGAAAAAAAAAACAAGCCCAATCTATACCTCGGGCATTCCTTCGAAAGCCAGAGTAATTAACAATAAAAGTGGGATACTGTTACAAGCTAAGAACTACCAAAGAAAAAGTTACGGTGATGAGAGAGGATAGCAGTTACAGGAGGGTTACTATAGTTCTTCTCAGTAAGGGGCGAGAGATTTCCATATGGTTAGCTACACATGTATGTAAATGTCAGGTTGTTTCCCCGATGTAAGAAGGTCCGCAGCTTCCACATGTAAAATTGTATACAATATGTGACCTTAGACGTAAGGGGATATTATCTTTAAAGGAATAAGAAGTGAAAATACCGAACTGAAGGACGAGCGATAAATCTAATGTCGATTTGTGGGTTGGCAGCTGTGAGAAGCTTTCGGAGCTGGGTTCGGATTTGTACGAAATGTTGTCCTGTAAATGGTAAAGAAAAGTATAAGGTGCGTTTAGGAACCGTAAGTAGTTTGGTAGATTTGGTGAAAATTTTGTCAAGAAAAGCAGCAATGCAGCTGTTGTTTCTTGTTCAACATGGAAAATGACGTATGACGAACAAATATTGAAGCAACGGTTTAATAAGGAAAAGATCAGACCTCTTTTGTAGGAGAGAGGAATAAATGAATCGAAAGATACATTTATTTACTTCCACTTCGTGGGTACATTTGGGTACAAGGGGCAACGTGATCCGGGGGATCGAGCGGGGAGCAAGTCGATATTATGTCCAACTCGTATAATGCGGTAAAGCGATGTCAACTAAAATACAATAAATCGTTTACGTTAAATACAAATCAGAAGGTAAAAGTGAACGCTAATTAGTGAAATATCCTACCGATTTCTTCCCGTTTTAGTCCGAAATCACCGCAAATATCCTTATCGCAATCCAAAGCTGTTCGATGAAAACAAAACGTATTTACATAAATTGCGCGGAGCCTGGCGCGAGCAAAGGCGCTTACACTTATATATACACAATCTGCAGACATACATGTTTTACCATACTACGGCTCATCAATGTGGCTTGGAACAATCCAAATGTGAGAACACTAGTTACCTATACCCATGTAATTGTCGGTGACAACCATATGTGAGACAACAATGGTAATCTACGCATCTAGAAAGCATGAAGTGGTATGGAGCCAGAGAAAGGTATTCAATACCACTTGTCGATCACGTCAATTTCCAAAAAACAAAACACTTGTGGTGCAGTCACGCGTTCCGGGAAACACTTGTACTCTCTTAAAACCATTGCGGTGCAGTCACGCGTTCCGAAAAACACTTGCATTTGTCCATCAACTAAGAGAAAAAATTATCATAATACTCAATTATAAAAAGCCTTTTCAGTGGGGTGATCTGGCAAAAGAGGTTAAGCGATCAAATAACTTCCTTAAAGAGACTTGTTGTCGCGTGGTGGAAAATCTGCAAATCTTACCTTCTTTCAGGTTAGTGTTTTTTTCTATACTGGTGTTCGTCTGCTGTGTAATTTTTTCTTTTTTATTACATTTTTAAAGACATATACTATGTTGACAAGAATGAATATCACGTTGAAAGTATCACTACACTGTTTTGAAAACAAGTTTATTTTTTCCTCATAGAGTTTAAATACAAAACAAAATGTATAATCGTGGTGTGTGTAATTCCAAAATCACAAATGGTCATTTTGCTTGATGTCCAAAATGTTATACTATGATAATATATTGTAGTAATTGTGTAAAATTCAATGCAATACTGTGTAAAATTATGGTTTACAACATGTGCAACAAGGATTGTAAGGAATAACTGATGTAGGAGAAGGAACTCGGGTAGAGAATGATATCAGTACGTGCCACTCCGAGTGATGAACCATACCGGGCAAGCAGAGAAAACTCTACGTGGCCCGGCTGGGATTCGGACTAGTAACCGAAAGTCGCGGGTTCGAATCCCAGCCGGGCCAAGTAGAGTTTTCTCTGCTTGCCCGGTATGGTTCATCACTCGGAGTGGCACGTACCGATATCAAGGATTGTAAGGATTACTTCAGAACAACTTGCATTCACAAATTTGTGGATGAATTGACTAAGATAAATTTATATAACTGAACATTTATATTGAACTTTCACAACTTTTAATACTCTTGTCTTTATAATCTATATACACAGTAGTTTTATAATGTGCTGCTTCATAATTTGAGAAGGTATCATAATGTACTAAGAACAAAATAGATTTTTTCTTAGTTTTTAATATATTAAACAGAATCAATGATTATTGTCGTTATGTATTTTTGAATA
The DNA here is from genome assembly GCA_036872915.1 of Nanipora kamurai. NCBI lineage: Eukaryota > Metazoa > Cnidaria > Anthozoa > Scleralcyonacea > Helioporidae > Nanipora > Nanipora kamurai. Next base: position 75,124 of record JBAHVQ010000162.1, read on the forward strand.
ACAGTATAAGAAAATTTTATTTCCATATAATTTTACAGCATTTTCTATGGTTATTTGTAATACGTTTGAAATTACGTTGTGGTACTTGCAATGTGTCATGATTGTTCTTTTTATGCGCGGTAAAGATTTCTATTGGTTGACATGATGCCATCCAATGCAAAGTGATGGGATGAAATCTATAGTCAGTCGGATATATTCTTTTAACCAGTCAAGAGATATCTGGCGAAATTTGATGTAACATAACACATAAAGATTACCACTCGTAATATAAAACTACATTTCAACAAAATAAATAGGTGGTCTGACTCGGTTGATTATTACTTTTAATATATCTTCTTCCACCATTTCGGGCGAACATAATGTTATTTGCCAATGATGATAATGATGATAATCATTTATACTGGTTTTCACTAGGTGTCATTTTTTATACTAAATTTAAAATGGGTATATCTTTCAATATCGGTACATTACCAGATAGTCCACGACCAGATTGTTTTTTGTGGTATCTTCTTCTCCGTCTTTGCTCACTACCTTTTTGTATTTATAACTATCATATCTTGCTTTACTTTGTGGTGTAATCTGGTGAATAGTTCCCAGTTTTATTGGTCCCGCGCTCGGGAAAGAATATTTCCGGTATTCTCTAATCATGATGACATGTGTATATTATTATTTAAATTTTTTTAATAAATAAGAAAATTAATAACCAAATAAAAGTTGGTGGATGTGATAAAAACGAAGGATGAGAGCAAGAAGTTCCAAAATTTCCGGTAGACGTTCCCAAACCCGAAGAAAAACCACAGACATTGAAAGAAGCAATTGAGGATTTAAAAAATGTAGACCCCTCTATTCAATTTGTTACCCTTAACGATGATGCCGATAGCAGCGACACCAGTAGTGACAACAAAGAAAATGAAAAATATACATCATTGATGGAACTTGAACTGAGTGTTGCAATTTCAAAGTCAAAATTCCACATCGAGTTTCCACAAAACAACAAACCAATTACAATCAATTTTGATTACAATCAATGATTACAATCAATTTTGAATCAAATTAAAATCAATCGGGGACATCTCAAGCTGGGACATCTCAAGCTGGGACATCTCAAGCTGGGACATCTCAACCGGTGATAATACGACAGGGGGCATCATCCCATGTCGAATGTGATCATTGTACTGAAGCTTTCCTGACAGAAAAAGACAGGAAAAAGTTCACAATATTCTTGTCACATTGATATCTTTTTCTTGTAAACCTTGTTGCTATGAAAAAACGCACAAAATAATTTAAAATTGTTTATAATTGTAGATGTAAACAAAAATGCTGGGTGTTATTAGTATTTTTAATTTTATAAAGATCTATTAAATATTTCATTTTTTTTAGATTCAATTAGGATGTATTTGTTGCAAAAAAAGTTTAAAATCTGTATTTGAAGATGATAGTTATAATAGGATATTTCATTATTTTAATTCTTTACCTTGTAATATTTATGATATTTTTTGTTATCATGACTATAAAAATTTTTTTTTGCATAATAGATTGATAAAGTTGTGCAATAAATGTGTACGATGCGGCGGTGTTAATTACTAAAAGGAAAAAAAAAGTCTTTTTTTGTCTAGTTGTCTGATCAAGATTCTATATATCTTGTTTCAACTCATTTACGATTTTTGATGTGGGGTCTTTATGAAACATGTAATAGATTACGGGTCACATTTAATTCATGAAAAATTTAAATTTTTTATTTGCGATGCATGTAAGATGTTTAACATAGTTAAAATTCGTGAAAAAATATTACAAAACTATAACATCGGTGACGTGGATACGATCATTAAAAACATTGTTTCAAAAAAAATTTTTTTTTTTTTTTTAGAAACTTGCAAAACGATCAATAGAACATCGCTTAGAACGATCGATAGCTCATCAAATAGCTTACAATGGATGGAAATTTATTTGATGACTGTCATATATGCGGGGAACTAAGTCAACTGAGTTATACATTTCCCGATATTCATGACGAAATAGGGTTATTTTATTATCACTTTTGCAGAAAATTTTATATTTATGCAGGAATTTCTTTATAATAAATTTGGAAAAGATGACGAGAAAGTAAATTTATTTTTGATAAACAGAAAGTACATTTTAAGAATATAATTTTTTTGTTTTTTTAAAGGTTATGTGTCAAAATTTGATTCATATTGATCCAAAGCGAGATGTTGGACAACTTGGATCCTACAATAGGATTAACGATATCCTTGATAGACGTATAAATCCTTTTGCAAGCAAACATATTTCGAATATGGAAAAGAGTATTATCTTACATTCCTTCACAGATTCATTATTCTGTTATGATATTTCCTCAATAGAAACTGAACATCGATATTTATACCATGATGATACTATTTTAGTTGCTGTATAGGAGACACACTTCACAAACGATTACCTGTTAGCTTTTCAAGAGAAAACTCCGGTTCTAAAACTTTTCAATTTAAAAAAAATGTGTCTGTAAAAGCATTTTTGTATTTTATAATTATTATGTCGATAATCTTTTAGTTATTAAAAGACCGCTTTGTTTCGGTCGATTTCTAGATAAAGTAATGTGGTGTTTAGGAAACATAAGAACACTAGAAAACTTAAATTTTGACAAAATTTATTTAAAATATAGAAATCGTAATCGTAAGGATCAAGAACTTGAATGTAATTTTGCAAAAATCATAGTTAACTGGGAAAATTAATTAATTTCACTTTCGTCAGATGACGATTCACAATCTTCTTCAGCGATTTCGAGTGTTGATATATCTTCAGTAATTTCGGGTGTTGATTTATGTTCAGTAATTTTGGGTGTTGATTGTAGTATCTTCAATGTAGCATGATCTGGTATTTCAACAAATACAGGCAGTTTATTCAACTTGTCAGATGTATTTATGTTGTAATAAAATTTGAAAAATAATTTCAATTTAGACTCTATTTCGGCGATAACTTTAGAAACCAGATCATCACACAGCACAATCAACAAATTTGGTGGTTAAATATCTCACCACTTCTGCATTTACGAAACATGAGTCAAAACGAATAAAATCCTTCGATTATCGTCTATATATAAAACGTTATTTCTTTAAACAAATCATTAAAGTCGACAATAAATCGTTACAAGATAACATGTCATAGAAACGAATAATAATACACCGACGTATTGCTGTTGTCACAAATCGAACGTTATAATTTTGCATCATTTTTGTCAAAAAAATGTTGTTTGACCAAAGCACCGCTCATAGAATTTGTTATCATCATTATCTATGTAATATATCACAAATATATATTCACAAATTTAAATAAAAAAAAATCGGGAAAAGTGGCATAGTCTAGTGGTTAGAATCCCAGACGCATATAACTTGCACGCACACATGAGACGCACCTTTCCCTTTATTTTTTGCAGAAGGAAATATAAACGATTTAAAAGAAAGGAAAATATACAAAAAGCAGGATTAAAATTTAATAATATCATGTGAGAACTAACAAAACCTAAATACGGAGATTATTATCCTGCACGGTTGTGGTAAATTTAAAAAATGAACAGAAAAAACTAATCTTATTAAAAAAAAAACTTCTGCGTAAAATAAACAAAAATCGAAAACAAAAACGTAGAAGAAAAAGAAGACAAAAAGGTGGTGATCGATTAAGCGATATGCATTCAGTTAAGCAAAGAATATGATCAAACAATCAACGAGAGGCAGTCTTCTTGGTTCATTTTTATAAAAAAATATCTCATATGATGGCTTCTCTAAGTATTGCTTACATTTCTAAAGAAAAAACAAACATCAAAAAGGGGGGTAGAGTCTGCTGTATTTAAAAACAAAAACCTTACAAACGTTGAAGGCAATGAGGTAAAGGATTTTGGTCAGATACTTATAATGGAGTCATTAAACCATTAGTTCAATAACGTAGATGTGAAAAGACTCTAAAAGATTTTCAAAAGTCAAAAAATGCCTTTAAAGTATTGTTTACATTACAAAACAAAAAAAAATCGTCAAAAAGGAGGTAGAGTCTATAGAAGGAAAAGAAAACTTTGCAAATGTCGAAAACAAAAGAATAAAGGAATATTTTAAGACTTAGAACAGTGGGCTAATAATGGAATCATTAAACCACTAGCTAAAGTACCAAAAGATGGAATGATTACGCAAGATTTTCTGAACGGGAAAAGATAATTAAATTATAAATTTTCTAACAATCTGTAAAAACAAATTTAAAAAAATACACAATTCCGAAAAAAATCACCTTGTAAGACTTGATTTCTTGTTTACACTTTAGTCTAATGCTCTCCCAATTGAACTAACAAAATACATGTATTATTATTAGTACCAGGAGTGGGGATCGAACCCACGTGGGCAATCGCACATTGGAAAATACGTTAAATTGTTTAAAATACTTATGTCAATTTATGATATCGTACCTCTTATCCCATACTTTTTGAATCTTCGAGTGTTCCGTTTTCACAATAATTTTTATAAGTTATTTTAACATCGGAACTAGCATCGTAAAAAAGTTGATCCGTGCTTAGTATTCGGTATCTGTACCACGGAGGATTGCTGAAACAACAAATTTCCAAAACCACGTTGTCCTACACGTCGTCGGGTTTAAGATTTTCCTACACGAACCATAAATCACCACTTTGTTTCTGTACTTCATTCCATTTTTTATTCCAGTGGTACGTTGTTTTAGGATCATGATAGGAAATCAGTTCAAAAACAAATCTCATATCGAACACGTTTTCACGTTTCGCCAATTTACAGAGAACGTGAACTTCGTTTCCTTCGATATAATACAACATCTTATCCACACTGGGTTTGCAAACTTAACGTAAGTAACTAAATTCTACAAACAAGCAAGCATCGTAAACGCAAATTATTTCCCAATATTGAGCTCTTTTGCTTGAACACGAACAATTCGATCCACCACAAATGTAAGCCATTCCTCTCCAAACCGTAATCCAAACAAATATTTAAACAAATAATATGAACATCATTTAATACCCCTCCACCTACTTTGTCCAACAAACAAGTTCACGCTCTGCCCGAAACCCAAAATGTCCCTAAATATCCCTATATCCCTAATTATCCCCAATATCCCCTAATGTCCTCAACAAAAAATCAAACAATACAATATTTTTACACGTCAGCCATATTCTTTTCAAACCCCTGGAATTATGCAAATTACTTCCATCTGATTGGTCAATTCAAAAAATAACGCAATCCTTTTGGTCTAATATTACATACGACTGCGTTTATTTCATCTTCAGGGTCGGGTTGTTATACGGGGGATTAGCTTAATCCAGGATTAGTGAAAACTTTGTGGATGAAATACTGCTAAGGTAGGAAAGAATGTTCAAAGTTTTCTGTTCATATATCATGTAAGTTTAGAAAGGTTTTATCCTAGAAAGTTTTAAGCGAAGTTATCAAACAGAATATATCTAACAAAGGACCCGATTAAATTTTAACCCAGGATTAGCGGTAATCCTCCTTTGAACAACCGGGCCCAGACATATTATCGGGTACGGTACATGGCGTCCAGACGATGTATTGATCTCATCCACTGATCTAATGGTCTTGTTGACGTATTTATTTCAGTGGGATTCAGGATTTGATTGATTTTGCCGCTTAAATCTTCAGCCTTATTCCCTTGGAAGTATTCGTGTGCCATGTAACCAATAATGTAAAGAACCGCCCATATTTTCACATTAACTTTATTAAAACAGGGTGTAATCTAGGGGCGTAGTCTAGACAGTGGGTGTATCAATTGTAGAAAAAGAAGTAAACGGGAGTTGTGTTTGTATCGGCGGACAGTTTTAATTGCGATATTTACGAGCAAATCGTTCATTATTACATGGCGCCTAACGTGGGGCTCTAGCCCATTCGAAAGTTGTGGAACATTACGTTGAGAATTCGAAATGTCAACCGAAAGGCAAGGAAGCGACAACACGACGAGTATCGATCGCATGAAGGCTATACGAAGAGGACATCGCGCCGTTGTAAAGAAATTGACAAACGAAGCCTTCGTTCATTTGAATACTAAGGATCAGTTAGCTGAAACAACATTGAATCGTCTGGAAATAATCGACCAACAACTACAAGCGAAGCTACAAGTTCTGGAAAACATTAATCAACAAATTTCGAACGTATGTGAAGTTGAAGCAATCGAGTGCAAGATCGAGGATTCCGAAGAAATTTTGGGGAAAATACTGGAATGTCGAAAGGGAATTGAGAAGGTACGACGCAAACAAGAATTGGGAAACCAGGTGAAATCATCGGAAGTGCCGGGGCAATCGCAACCCGTTCAGTTACAGACACAAACCTCACAAACGCAGCAAGCTGTCAACGACCAAGGACAGTCGAATGTAAACAGTGGCTCAAGTTCAACTACGAGCGCAGTAACACGAACACGTTTACCGAAACTTACGCTACCGAAATTCAAAGGGAATATTGCGAACTGGACAACGTTTTGGGATTCATTCCAATCTGTCATTCACAACAAGGACATTACGGACATCGACAAATTCAACTATCTGGATTCGGTTCTAGAAAGGCGTGGCCTCATGTTGCATCAAGGGTCTAGCCATTTCTGAAGCCAACTAGAAGGCAGCTATTGAAATTCTCACGGAGAGATTTGGAAAGCCTCGACAAGTCATATTGGCGCACATGGATGAGTTGATGAAAACACAGCCTTGCCAAAACGACACTTAAAACGCTTAGGTATATATATGATAACATTAGAGTGCACGTTCAAGGTTTGTCGTTGTTGGGAGTGACCGAGGAGCAATATGACAGCCTTTTGATTCCAATAGTCATGTTGAAACTACCAAATGAAATACGACTACAGGTTGCTAGAAAGAGATCTAAGAACGTATGGGATATCAACGAACTGCTTGAAAGTATCAAGGCCGAAGTGGAAGCGAGAGAAGCCAGTGATGTCGTAAAGATTAACGGAAGTCGCCGACAAAACTCGGGAATAAATGATGACTCTTCGAGACGCCAATCGCCACAGTCGGCCGCGCCATTCACAACAGGAGCGAATAGTGTACCTCCGGATAGTATGCGATGTGTTTATTGCATCGAACCACATTATTCATCATCGTGCGGGAAAATTACCAGCGCCAAGGATCGAAAGGACATGCTTTATAAAGAAGGACGGTCTTTCAATTGCATCAGAAAGGGTCATCAAACAAGGGATTGTCAGAGTGCCAAAATATGACGTTATTGTGGCGGTCGACATCATCAGTCCATTTGTGCTTCTCGGCCTAACATCGACAACAAATCGCCAAGAGAAAACGGGGACGTGAAGTCAGTATTGTCGGATTCGGCGACGAAAACCGTAACAGCGCGCAACGATAAGGCTGAGAAAACTGTTTTGCTACAGACGGCGACTGCCTTCGCAGTTAAACAAAACAATTCGAAGTCATTCCCCGTCAGGATTTTATTTGACAACGGTTCACAGCGCAGTTATGTCACGTCACGGTTAAAGCCGAGGCTGGGTCGAACGTCAATCAAAACAGAAACATTGCGTCTCAACACCTTTCCTCAAAGCAATTACGGAAAAGAGAAATGTGCCATTGTAAAGGTCCGCCTAAAGAAACATGGTTAAGAAATCGATATACTTGCATTGGATTATCCAGTCATTTGTTCTCCACTTCCGACCAAGGTTTGTATCGAGCAACCACACTTAACCACACCACGCAATACCGATATCCTAGTGGGATCCGACTATTATTGGGAGTCCGTAACCGGAGAAACGGTTCGTGGAGAAGACGGCCTAACAGCTGTTGCAAGTAAACTTGGATGGTTGTTATCTGGTCCGCTAGAAAACTCGACGCCACTTTGGTTTGTAATTTAATTATCTCGGGAAATTGTAATCCTGAGCAAGTATCCAACCGAGACGAACCTTTGGTAAACGCGTTAAAGCAATACGAGCAAACTCAATTTACAGAGCGTAGAGAGTGTAGGTGTTTGCAAGCTTGGATATAAACAACGAAAGGCTCGTTCTTCAAGCTTTATGAAA
>JBAHVQ010000164.1:13020-23547 GCA_036872915.1 Nanipora kamurai
TAAACTCAGCATAAAAAACTCTATCAGATTATGCAATAAAAACGAAAGTGAAATTTTCGTTTCATAAACACTTTAAAATAGAATACTGTGTTGGACAACGTGTAAAAAGTCAAAAGGACAGATTTTTAGGAAATTGCAGCTTAGTGTTATAGTTTTATTATGTCGCTACTTAAGCTTTTATCAACCCACAAAATCCCATGGAATCGCACCCGAAACGTTCGAAACTCATGTGCGACGCTCTAACCATTGAGATGCCAGGACGCAGATGGCAGAACAAAGCTTACAATAGATACCGGTTCATTCATGTGACACACGTACTTCTGGATCTGCTGTATCGATACATCTGTTATCTCTGAGTTTAAATGGCAGATTTTCACACGGTTAACCAAAACATGACGCTTTTCACTCCGACAAAGGGACTAAGCTCAAAACATTGGAGTTCTCTGTTCTAGGTTTCGGCAATTCTCTAGTCATTGTGGCCATCGAAACTTGCTTCAAATCAATCAAAGCTGATGTAAGTCAAAGTATGTTTGCGGTCAAAGGTGACAAATTTAAATTGTGAGTTACTAGCATTTTTCTAAACTTCTCTCATCTTGACTAGGCATTAACAATCGACCTGGGGTAAACAGCAGTTGCGCTTCATGCTGCCTAAATGGTGGCGTGTCCTTACCTGGATACTGGGAGAGACCGTTTTCAGGACTGAAGGGTGCTGTACCGTTGTATCCTGTAGTTGGTAAAGTTGAGAAGTCGGATCCCCATGTTGATAACGACGCCATTCCACGTTGAAAAGTGTCGGAGGGCACAACGTAGGGGCTTGGTGTACGCTGGTCGGGTGAAAAAGCAGTTGAGCCTGTGATACCGGTCCGTAGGTCAACACTTGTTGATGAAGCTTCCTGTAAAGACAAAAAGACTTGCAACTGTTTACGACCTAACAAGAGAAAGGGAATTAAACTGTTGTCAAACACTGTGCCTCAATTCATCATGTCTTTAATCCTAAGTCCTGTAAACGTACATAATACTTTTTGTCAGTGAACAGAACACGTTTCACTCTGTAACGAAGCGCATTAGCTAGAAACGTTAGATATTTCGGACATAAATTCGTCGGTCTACGAATATTTAAACTCTCGACGCAGTTTTGTACTACACTGCACATCCTTCCTGATGGCGTTAAGTTGCTGCGAGAATACCTCGTGCCTAGCTAAGTTGGGTAATAACTCGCCTCCAATCCCATGTAAACTTGATAGCTCAACAGGAAGAGTGGCGATCTCAAGCGGGTGATTAAAAGTCTTTTTCACTGAAATTCTCTATTAGCCTTCAATTCCTTTATTTTATTTATAATGGATAACCTTAACGGCTAAACTGCGCTGTTATCCCTAGAGGTCCAGTAAGGCCCATCCCTCATGGGTCCAGTGTTACTACAGGAGGAAACTGGAGTACCCGCAGAAAAACTGCGATGTTTGGTAGAGTCAAACTGGACAACACTCTTCTCACATGTGACCTAGGTAACTTTAGAAAAATGCACACAGCCAGAATCGAATCCTAGTCACAGAGGTGAGAGACATCTGCACCACCACTGTGTCACCAAACATTCATTTAGTTCATTTAACACTCCTACCAAAACTGAGTCCAACTTCTTCTTAATTTTATTAAGCAGCAGCGTCTCTGAAGCAACATCGGCCATGGTGGTTCGCTCCTTGCTTCGTGTGCTATAGTTCAACATGTCGCTAGAGCTCTCACCAAAAGTACGAGATGCTAAAGGAGGAGAGTCAGAAGGGCTAACACGGGTGGCAGCGGTGTGCTGTTTAATTCCTAAAAATACATAGACAATTTCAAATGTCGCAGTGGAACAATCACTCTGGATCATCGCGTATAAATGATGTTATAATCTACGAAATGTACCATGATACTTTTGTCCACTCGGGGTCTGTTGTTCAAAGCCCTGATAGCTTATCAGATGGACATGTCCTGGCGAGTAAACTGCACTGTCCATTATTTGAACAGTCAAAATTGAATTGTGACTACCGAATAGGGGGTTATCCACCACATAGCGCTATTTACCAAATAAAATTTAAGTTTGACTGTTTAAATAATGGACAGTACTGTCCACTCGCCAAGACTAAACCACGGAATAAGCTATAGCGATACCCACTGTTTACAAACATTTCTTTTCTCTTGCCAACCAGTGGTGGATTCAGGATTTTGAAAGTGGGCTGCACCAGCACATTCACTTATCCCTCGCAGTTTTTCCCACATTTTTGCCGACAAAAAGTGAAGAAAATTATGGGCACGTGACTTCAAAATTTCGTGATAGAACTTCGAAGTAGAATGTATTTCAGCGTGTTATGCAACTACAAAGTTGCTCGACGTTTTTGATCAACAAAATTACCGTAAGAAACACTAGAGGGGGTGCCCGGGTACCCAATGCACCCTCTAAAGATCCGCCACTACCACCTGCTAATTATGAATAACAAAAGAACCCTTTGTTTCCACATTGTTTGTGTGCTTTTTTGGCACATTAGTAACAATAGGTGATGTTATGGTAAGTACCGCTATATGAGCTTTGAACAACCGGGTCCCGGCCTTCTTTAGGGACCTCGGAATGATATTATAATACACATCTTCCAGCCAGTATCATAAATATTTGTTTTAATGTTGTCTTGAACATACACCCCACATTTAAAGGTGAAGAAATGTCGAAAACAGAAAATGAAATGTAGTCGTTTAACAAATTTTTGCGAGAGACCTAATAAGCTTGTTGCCCACAGATGGTTTGCACATGACGTCATGGCGGCCATCTTGGTTGAATTGCACTTAACTTCTGTTGTGTGTGGAACTGAGACGGTCGCCGTATCATTGTCTTCTGAATCTTTAGGGCTGATTGTAAACCATCTGCTGAGTCTCGTAGGAGTCTAAGCAACGTATTGATATTTTTTTAGTACCGTTTATTTACTGCACTATCTAATTTTCCGCAAGAAGCTAAAAACTGTACTGGCCTTGAACCGTTCTCTGCTATTTTTATTTTGGAAATCAACCAAGATGGCGTGGGATTGAGATCTGGTGACGTAACAGCAAACGATTTATTCGGATCACCGTTGACATAGCCAGGTCATGTCCGAAATTTTGCATATTTGTTTGTTCATCTGCGTATCTATTCTACCCATTTATACTTTGATTTTTATGTATATCAAATCTATATCGATATCTACATCAAAATCTATATCTACATTTATATCTTTATGTATAGGTTACAAACCGAGATTACGAGTGATAAGTGACCTTGACATCAAAAAGCCAGATTCAATAATTATTGAATATTGGTTTTACAGTAACGCATGATGATACCTACCTGATGGACGGAACTGATACAATAATACTGGATGGTTCTCTCCAAATGAACAGAAGGCAATAATATTGTCGTGAGGATGAAAGTCAATGTCCGATACGGCAGCACTATAACCAAGGTCTGAGTAGACTTTGAGCAGCTCGCCTGGAGAATAATAGTACGCAAAATAAAAAGAGAAACGAAAAGACACGAAAAAACCTTAAGGATTCTGATTCACCAGCCAGTTCGTCGAAGATGAACTATATTTCTGCATTGTAACGAAGTGTTATAGAATCGGTAAAGCGAATTTTCATGAACTTGAATGTGTCACGGTTCCTTGCATAACAACAAACTGAAATATCATTTTCGGCAGCTGACATTTTTAAACTTTTTTTTTCAATTCATCCGGAGGATAGTCGTTAAAGAAACATAAAACCAAATAAGACAGAACTAGGAAACTCAACCGATTCCCTACTGCTGTTCTCATTTTGTTTCATTTTACAATCTTTTCCACTGTTAATGGAGTGCACTGCTTTCTATTAGACCATTGTGCTAACTGCTGTTTACCTGTTTCTGTATCCCAAACGTGAACTAATCCATCCTCAGATCCAGAAAAGACGAAACTACCGCAAGGGCTTAGTGTACTCCTCACATGCTCCTTGAAGTTGTTTGAGCCAATATAACGATTCATGACAGTAAAACTGAACGAGAAGAGGAAGATTTTTGCTATGGTATTTAACTTAATTCGTCTCTGCAAGGCTACAATAACAAAAAGCAGAACCAGCAGGCCCACACGCTTAGTCCTCTCAAAACAATCAATAGAGGGTTTCTGAACAACATGAGGGTTTCGGTTTTCGACACTACCGGGAGAAAAATTTGGTCGTCGAATCCCCTAGCAAACCATGTCATAGATGGAGGCCTTACGCCCTGGAAGTCATAATAAGTATTTGTGTCCAGGGGGTAGTTCGAGGTTCCGGTTTGGGTTAAGGTTAGAATTACTGCTTGTGTTACGGATTAGTTCTAATTAATGTGACCGCGTGAGGGACTGAAGAAAACGACCTGAAAGGCCCCGTGTCGGTCATTTTTGGCTTCACTTTTTGGGGTGGCAGTCAGCCTTCCAGTGTACATAGAGTTCAGTGAGCTGGGATCGAACTGCTTTTATAGAGGTGAGAGATACGTGTACGATATACCACTGTTCCACCGACACCCCAATTAACGATGAACTTAATTTCAGTTCACTGGAGCTTAAAAAGACATTTCAACCCGAAAGCCGGAAAACAACAGCAGAACTAGGTAAAGAAAAGTAAAGCGAAGCACTGCATATTTTGTTATAATTGGGATAAAAATGAAAAACTTCACAGTTCGCGAAGTTGGAACCAAACGGGAATGTAGGCCAAATGGTAACAGAGTTAAATTAATCTCATTATGGATGTCAATTCCTTCCTGTCGCAAGTGCACACTTTATGCAAACGCAAATACAGAACCGAAGAGATCATTCCAATGATGTAAATGTCCATCTTTGTCAGGCATTCCCTCTGATTTTTTTGGTTTGAGAATCATGTATCACGGCATTTCAGTTTTAATGGCAAAATAGATAAGCAGAGCCATACGTTCTTCCAGCTCTGATCTTGCTGATAATGACAATAATTTTTCTTTCTTTGCTTTGTTGTTAACAAAGAGCGATTTTCATGCATGGTACTTAAGCTTAGCTTGCTAGACCTTACAGAAATCCGGGCCAAATTTGCTGGCTTTATCACTCTTAACACAGTATGGCCAAAATTTAGCGCTAATCCATCTGACAATACTGAAATACAAGGGACGTTGTATTCTTTGTGTAGCGTAGGCATTACTCAATAAAAGAACAGGATTCAAGAAATATTTGTTCCCCGTGTAATATAGGTTAATAAGCGTTAGAAAAATCAAGTGATCCTTCGATCTCGAGTGAAATTGACCCATTATTATACTTCAAGATGTCGATAAACATGTATGAAAAGTTCTCGATATGATAGGAACGAGCTACTTGCCCAATAAAACTCTCGAACTTATCCAAGGCCAGCAATTTATCGATCCTTGAACATGATTGACGAAGACAGCTGTACAAACCTTCGCAAATCCAGCATCCTTGTGACGCTATCTCGAGTGTGAACCAACAGTTTTCGACCGTTTGGATGAAGATTTACTGAATTGATAGTGCAATCCTTGAAAGTAAGAAGAGAAAAAGATTAATGTAATAAATATGATTAAATATATACATCTTTTTCGTTTCCTTACATTGTTGACGCCTTTACCTTAATCTCTGGATCTTTCACAGTTTTGCTAATTACCCACTTTTGAACATCTCCTAAAATTAAAAACACAAAACAAAAACCATAATAAATAGAATGACATTTATAATTGAATTCTCCATAAGACGTTACGCATGTACAAAGTAACATGGAGCGTAAATTCACAATTATCCTACACTGCTGAAGTGAACTGAAAAACTTGACTCGAGCGGGATTTGAACTCGCAACTTCGTTGTCTTCAGCAGCGTAGGATAATTGTAAATTTGTGGTTTCATATTGTCGCGAGGATGATTCTGAAATAGAATGTGCAAAGTAAAAAAGGCAAGAAAGAATATGAAGGTTAAAAAACAAACATTGTCGATCAACATAATCTTTACGACCTTTTCGATGAGTGGAATGAAATAGAGGTTGGATATAACAGTTATAACGTTATTCTTCGCTCTAGTCCTACAATCCTTAGAGAATTGACTACAATTTAAAGCTACGTATATTCAGGTCTGGTTGTATCTGCTACCATCAAGGGCACCTGAAGCGAGAGACAAACAGCGCTCACCTTTGCCAAATTTGAAGAGCAGAGCCAAGCATCACTTTCTAAATACCGCTAACACATGAGCAAACTCAATCTACAGAGCGTAGAGAGTGTAGGTGTTTGCAAGCTTGGATATAAACAACGAAAGGCCACCTCACGAGATGATCTAGTTTAGATCGATCTCGGCTTACTTCTGGCTGCCCACACTCAGCCCGATACGCGTTTAGATCGATCTCAGATCGATATAACCTGCTAGTGTGAACGGGCCCTTAGTCTGAATGGCATTGACATTTTCTGGTGCCATCTACATTCTTAGTTGGCATCAACATTCCGAGTTGGCATCAGCATTTTCATGAACCATCAATAATAGTTGCCATCAATATTTTACGTTAATATCAACATTCTTGATTACCACCAACATTCTTAATTGGCACACCATTCTTAGTTAGCATCAACATTCTCGAGTGCCATCAACATTCTCAGGTACCGTCAAAATACTGTATTGTTGTTATCGACATTCTTAGTAACGAAAGGCTCGTTCTTCAAGCTGTATGAAAACTCAGAAAAGTTGTGAGTTCCCCAACGGGAATCGAACCCGCGTCTCCCGATTGCCGGTACGGTTGTCTTAGCCCTAGACCATGAGGACTTTTCCGAGTTTTCAAATAGCGCTAATTTACTAAAACGAGGATCAGAAGTTTTTGAATTCAAAAATTATTCTAATTTAATTCGCCTATTCTGTGGATTATGCTTGTAACCAGACAGTCACTTTTCGAGTGCAGAAGAGGAAATAGTGCTGTTCGAGACAAATCGAGCTTGGTATGAGGAATCAGAGTATAACTTAACAGAATTCAAAAGAATGACATCGCTGCTAGCCGTACATAACGATGAAATGTGATATTCACGCCATTGGCAGATGACGAGCAAAGTATGTCCGTCATGTGAAATTGACTTTATATTCACTACCACATTTAGGATCTTTAAAAGTCGACTGTTGCTTCGTGTATCGAGATACGATTTTGAAATTTTTCACCAGTCGCCAATTGACTGTCACAAATAAATTGCAGGTGATCTGGAAAGACGAAAGTGGACTCAGACTAGATGTAAATTAGAAATCCATTTCCAATTTAAGTTAGTTAATATCTCATGAACTATACCAGATTCTGTTAAATTTGTACTGGACATACTTTTCCCTTGATTGAATACTGACACAAAGTTTCAAACAGTTTCACAAAAGACACAGAATGCTACAACTGATTAAAGATAAGAAATTGGGATTTTTATTATGCTGCTCGTCCCAGGCCTTTTTTGCGGTCAGATCCTCTGGTCAATACTGTAAAATAATTTTACCAAGTGACGTGATTGAAAGCAACCTATATAACCTGATATTATACACGTCCATGCGGTAGTTTGGTGTTAACTATTAGGTTCACACGATGTAATTCTCATGCTTCAATACTCAGAAGTCTTTATTACCTCATTATCCCCTAGACATATGAAATTTCACTTGCAGGATAAATCAAATAAGCATAGTATGAAAAGAATAAAGCATTCAACGAAACCGACGGTGTTACAACATCGTTCTGAGACGAAAATGCCGTAAATCATTCCACAACTGATCACCATAGAATGATATAAGAAGTGGGACAGATGGACGGATAGATAATCAAAAGAGTTGGGAAACTGCTGGAACTTAAGAATGGAGAAACTGACATTTTCTTCTTAAACCATGCTCGAAACGTCAGTTTCTCCATTCATAAGCTCCGGCCGTTTCCCAACCCGTTTGGTTATCTGATCACTATAGAGGCAGTGAAGGGAGCGCACGATATCAATTAAGAAGTAAACACCTTTAAAACGTTTTTTGGTAGCTTGAAATGACAATACTGATCAACTGTTATTACTAATGACAACCTGAAGACCGTTTCTTTTTTGATTTGCTTTCTCTGTTCTCAAAAGTGTTCCACATGAGAATTGTTCCAGAACTGTCACCAGAGAACATAAACTGACCTGCAATAAACATGATAATGTACATTGAATCACAGCGATCATGATTTGTTCTTTTTTCGACCATATGACCAGTTCACTGGGAAACCGTATTCTTTTATTTTTTTCTCCTTCTTTGTTTTATTTCCTTCGTTCTCATTTTCTTTAGTCCACTTGCCAGCCGGACTCGACTGCCCAACCTTACCGTCGATCCTATCCTCCTCTCCCCTCCCTTTCCTAGTCTTCCCAACCCTCCTGTTCTGTTTCTATCTCTCCCCTCCCTTTCCTAGTCTTCCCAACCCTCCTGTTCTGTTTCTATCTCTCCCCTTCCATTTCCTATCTTTTCTTTTCCTCTCCTCTCTCGCTTCCTCCTTCCTTTCTCTCTGCCTTGTCTTCTTTTCTTTTCTTTCCATTTTGTTTCCTTCTTTTCTATTCCTTACGCTATTTTTATTTTCTTCCCTTTCCTTTCTTTCCTTTCCTTTTGTTTCCTTTTGGTTTCTTTTACTTTATTTCATTTTAATTAGTTTCTTTTCTCTTACTTTCCCTTCATTCCCCATGTTTCGCTTTCGCTACTGACGTTAAGCTCGTGCCTTTATTTAATATACCGGGAAAAAACCGCACATGACAGCGTTCCTCAACCTCGTAAATGAATGAACACATTACATTTTAATAATATAATTTCTGGTGGTTTACAACCAATCTCTTGAGATTCGAAATACAAAGGCACGGCGGTGATGTTGGTAGGAATTCTTCTGTTAAAGTGACTATGAAGTGAAAATTAAGTCGTTCTTATTTGAACGAACTCTTGACATTTTAAATGACCATCTTTTGCACTTTTTCCATATCTCACTTCGTTGGTGAGATATTAAAATTTGTTTGATATATAAATAACACCTTGCATACGTCACGGTGCATAATGAGTTGCTGTAAATTTGAATGTTCAGTTTGCAGTCTGACACTACTAAAATCTTGGGAAATTTTTGCTGATCAAACTGTGGAACGCCAAAGACTCAGAAAAACTTAAAGCTCCAGACGGGACGGCGGGTTCAAGTCCCGTCTGGAGCTCAAAGTTTTTCTGAGTCCTTGGCGTTTGACAGTTTGATCAGCAAAAACTTCCTAAGAGTTGCTGTAAAGTTAACAGTATCGTCGAAGTTGTTAAACAATGTAATATGAAACGGTGAAGGAGGGTTTATCTCGCTCATAACACTAAACAAAGTTTTTTCAGTGATTTAATAGTACAATTTCAAAGATACGCGTGATTGTCTAATATCTCATTATACAGTGTGATATGTGCAAGGTGTTATTTACATATCAAATTAATCTTAATACCTCAAGAACGAAGTGAGATATGGAAAAAGTGTAAAAGAAGTTCATTTATAATTTCAAGAGTTCTTTAAGATAAGATAAACTTAGTTTTCATTGCATAGACACTTTAACTTTTTCCTGTCCAAGGACGTTCCCCTTGACGAGTAAAATCGTCTGACGTTAGCCAGAGTTAAACGCTGAAGTCTCCATAGGTCAGTGAGGACCTATAGGGACAGGAAGGGGTTAAGGAGATATGTTTTAAACCCTTGTCAAAGCAATTCCACCATGGCCGTCATGATGTGAAGTGTAAACCACCTATTACATCTTCATAATATTCTTACCTGAAGGATCAAAGCAAATGGTGTTAATAAAACCAGAGTGGCCTTCCACTTCACGGAGAAGCTGTAATAAAAGAGACGTTTTAACGCGATATGGATGAAGAAGTACAAAGAACATTTGCGAAGGACCATACTGGCTAAAAACGGCAGCTGATGCAAATTTTTATCTTGGTCTGAGACAATCCGTAATCATTTTGCAAACAACAGATGTAGTTCATGGGAAAAAAGGAATGTAAACCAGGATTCGGACGACTCAGTCCTTCAGAAGTATGGTTTACTACTTATTCGCCTGGCATGATCGGTGTATACTAGTGAAATATCGAACGAGACCAGCGCAGAGAGCGAAAAACAGAGGTCCGTTATTCAATAATGTCAATAACAATAATAATAATGATAGTGATGATAATGATAATAATAATAATAATGAAAATGATAACAATAATAATGATAATAATATTAATGATAATAATATTAATGATAATAATATTAATGATAATAATTATAAATCGTTTATTTGAACTGTAATGACCCATTCAGCTGCAATAGCTGGTCTTAACCGAGTTACGTTAGATAAGATAATTGATTGTAGACATCAATGAGCTATTATTTAAGAAATAGAAAACATTTTCCGTGTTTCTATACAGTTATTGAAACACGCGTGGGAGTTTGGGAGAACGAGAAATAATCAGTCGGAAAACGAGCCCGTAGGGCGAGTTTTTCCACGTTATTTCGAGTTCTTCCAAACTCCCACAAGTGTTTCTATAACTG
>JBAHVQ010000165.1:5868-16661 GCA_036872915.1 Nanipora kamurai
GTGAAAAAATAAGGCTAAAAAAGGATAAATAATGACACACATGGATACCATACGATGTGACATGAAACGATTCTCTGTGATGTGATAAAATATGAAGATACGTGATGGGATCCGATGACAACAGTTTCCGGCAAATCTTTTACGTACATAATTTTCAAGGAGCCTCATCCGAAATGTCCTACGCCATTATACTGGTATAATATTAACTATATTGTAAAGGATACACCACACAAATTGATGGAAAAGTGTTAGTTTTGATGACGTATTTGATGTATGTTTTCAGAATATATTCCATATGAAACTTACTGATCAGAAAACGAATAGTAATAGGTAAATTATTTATACTAACTGAAAACCGAAAGACGCCGAACCCCATTCAGATTAACACTTTCCGGGCAGTAGTGATTCGTTAGTATTTTCACATGGTTAATTCCAAAGGATTTTAATCACCAATGTGAAAATCATTAAAGTTTTGTAGACAAATTAGAAGGAAAATAATGGCGCCTTTGCTCACTGGATATAATTATGCATTGAAATTAAAATTCTCCTGAGATTTAAGCCAGTTTAAGAACGAATATGTTCAATTGTTTATAATTCGACGAATTTGATCCAAGTAATGGACGAAGCAACTAAATTCAGTAATGCCTGCATATACCATAAGTATAAACCTTTGGTGGCGACCCCAAGTTTAGCATTGGGGAAGATATCTTCCAAATATCTGGACTTTAATTAAAATGCCAGCCGCATAATCTAGGAATAATCAGATAGAAGAACGAAGTGCATCACCCAGCTACCTTTAACCTCCTTTTTTTAACAAGCGATTGCCGAGTAAATCTGGATATGGATTTCTTCCTTTACGGCTCTCAAAAATTATCGCATGCCACCCACTTCAAAATATAGTTCAAAATATGTTTAACCAATATCTGAGCACCCACGTGACTCTTGAATTATGATTTTTTCCATATTGTAAAGACAGTACCTGGTGTACTGTCTTTGAAAGGATTTACAACCAAGAGGGATGAAAAATGTAAGCCCACAAACCAAACGAAAAGTTTTGTGAATTATTTAGTGGATTATAACCAGTGATTCTATGGAGGTTTTTAAGAAGAACAAAAAGCCCTCGCACATGCTCTCACTGGAAATAGACATGAGTGATTTTAATGTGCTTTAAATTATGAATGAATGAATGAATTTATGAATTAATCAATGAATCAATAAACTATATTTTATGACGGTAACACTTAATGGTGCACCCGTGGACCTTAAATATTTAGATCAATTTTAAAATGAATAATTAAGACATAAAATATGTTATATTTTATAGTGCATGCAAAAGCATTAATTAAGGTACAAATAGATAAAGATTATAACCTTGGTTATATAATAAGACAAAAAGAAAACTGGTATATATCTCTAGCAGTTATGAAAAAAAAATAGAGTTGCGTCATTTCAGTCATAAAAAGTAGCAGAGACAGGTAGCTTAATCGTGTTTTGACGACTGTTCATTGAGAAGTTTCGCGGTTGACACGACGCCATCCATGTTTAGAGTGCATGAAGAGTTATCTACTTGCTAAAGCTAGTCTCCACGGGGAAATTGAAGAAACGGAACAAAAATTTCCATCTTTAAGAAGATCTTAATGACAAAATGTTGTCGGTAACCATAAGTCATTGTTGTCCAAGCATCCAATAAACAAATGCTGATGTTAAAGTTGTTTGATTTTATTCAATATTTATTTCCTCTACTTCAAGTTATACTGATGCAGGATGAAATATGCATATAAAGAGGATTCGGAATAAAAAAGTTAAGCCAAAGCAACTAAAATTGTACAGACTACAACAAAATGGAGATACTTTACCAGATAATTTGTTGATACGACAAATATTTCAAGTTGCGCTGAAGCGATATAAAAACAATGCATACTCTATTGAATAACAGACTACATAGGAAGGCCTTTGCCAACATCTTTTGTTCAGTATGTAGTATAATTGATTGTTGACGTTAAACCCCATATTTTATCTTTGTCTTAAGTGGGCAGATCATTAGTAATATTAGTATTTACACATTACATCATTAAGATTGAAAAGAGGAGGAAGGGAAGCTGTTAGTGGTAATAATGAAGGTAAGGTCTTGGGTGCATATCCAATCATCGTGGAAATTTAGAGAAGTAATCGCGGATATTACCATTCGTATTGACGTTTACATTTGATGTAATCATGCTGATGACAAGCCACGATAATTCATACAGTAAAATGTCTCTTGTATAAGCAGAGTAACAGTTGTGCACTTTTGTGCAATTATCTTTTGATAACTGGTTAAATTGCCTGAAAGTAATAGATAAAGCATGAGCAGCCGATCTGTATCTGATTTACAGGGCGAGCTGCAAGCGAACCGTAGTAAAGCAGGTACAGATCGGATGCAAATGCTTTATCTTACTTGTCAAACGGATGCATCTAAATAGCCATGTTTTCAAACTGTTTTTCAAGTTGGAGTGATTTTAGCTTGGTAAATTGAGCAAAAAGTTTAAGTAAATCAGGGCGAAATCTCTTACCGATTTACAGATATTGATTAAACATTGATTTCTTTTGAATTTTCCTCATGAATTATTAACGAGTTTGATAATCAAGCTTACAACCTTACAACTCCAGAAATCTAGTCTAGCGATTGATTGATTGACTACGAGAGCTGCTGCAGCTAACCTGGCCGTCAGTTCAATACATTTGATGGCCAAATGTTCATGTTAATGTTGCAATTAGGTATATATCTGGTCGGTCGAGCTCTAGGCCCGCGACTATATGACATGCGTGTTTGGCAGGACAAAAAATTATCTAGGCTCTCTCAGCTTATTGATAAGAAGGAATCTAACGTTTATAATGTCATGCTTGCCTAATTTTGGAGGCATTATTTTGGGAGCGGAGCGCTCTCTAGCTCTTTCTTGGCTGCAGACTTTAGTCATGCTACGATTAAGAATATTGAGTTCGATTTCCATCGATTTACCTCTGTTGCATTTTCGCTGAAAGGTAGAGGTACTATTCAACAATGGTCAATTTATTTCCTTCTTTCTTCGACATTATACAATAACTGTTAATTACAAACTTGAAAACGAATCCCTGAATATATTCCATTAAATATGTAAACAGCAGTGATAAATAGATTTGAGGACAACCAATCCTAAAAGTTTATTAAAAATGTGAAATTTAAAATACAGAAGAAATTCAACAAAAGATTCAAATGGCTAACAACCTTTGGGAATGGAAATATCCTTAACTTAATACTATTTTTCAATAGTGTTTCTGTCTTTAACTAATATACATTAGAACATACAATCCCTTTATTTTCTGACTCATTTCATCTTTTTCCTCCTTGAAAGCTACAAAAGAGTGGCCAGAAGTTCGTAAATTATTTCTTGCTATTCACAGAATTCCTCATGATTTATCTCTCGTCTATCTGACCATGATTCACTTATCTTTTCAAATATAGATTGTCATTGGAATGGATTTTTTATTCTTAAAAAATAACTCCTTAGCAAACTTATAGCCAAAAATATTGGAAATTAGGGAAGAACAAAACTCGTGTTCTTTCCGTGACATCCGCCTTTGGATTTCCTAATATCAAATGAAAGATTTCATCGTAGTTTAACACTCCATTAAATTCCAACCCACATCTGTCGAGAATCAGGCTGAAGCAGTTATTACAAATACCTTTACAAATGTGGAGCCTACATGTGGGAGCTAATTGGTTTTATACTTATGCCTTAACTAAATATTACTTTTGATTTTTCAAGAAAGTTGGTTTGCATTAACCCTTACCTGGCCGAGGACTTTCCCCTTGACGAGTAAAATCGTCTGGCGTTAGCCAGAGTTAAATACTAAAGTCCCCATAGGTCACTAGGGACCTATACGGCCAGGAAGGAGTTAAAGCTAATACTTATAATTAATATCAACAAAGTATTCGTTAAATTACCATACATATAAAAAATGATTGTCTAATTGTTAAGTTTTATTAGACAAAAATTAAAGTACAATTCATCACGTAAATACTGGGACATTGTACAGAGAGTCACTGAAATTACTTCAATAATAAACAAGTAGATTGCCTTATCGTATTGAAGCTGAAAGGCCGAACGAAGCAATTTTGCAGTAGTTAATAAGGCTGTTGACTATAGAAATTCATTCAACGTCGGTGTTCGTGAGTGGGATCATGTAATATTGAATAGCGCGTACAGCTGATAAGCCAGTATTGGTTGCTTATCCTGTATATTATTGAAATTCATTCGTATGACGTACAAGTGGAATATTAGCAGGATTTCTTTAAATATTGGTCATTTTCCTTGTCACTACAACAAAGTATGGTTCAAACAGCAACCGATTTGGAAAATCATGATCATACAGTATGTCAATTATTTTGAGAACGATGAAAACTACCAGAGAAAATAAAGTCTACGGTCATTTATGAAATATTTTGGTGTGTTATTTGCGTTTTGCACAGCAATGGCATAATACCAAGATTGTGCAGGCTTTCGTTTTTGGGTTTTTTTTATTGTTGTCATGTTACATTCCATCACAAGTGGGATAAGTGTGACACTTAAAATCCATCTTAATATCGCCTGGTTGATTAGAAAATTAACAAGTTTTTAACTGTGAAAAAATCACTTTTGTTTAAATTTTTTCTCTGTTCTATGTTCCCACGTTTCCCGAAAAACTGCATCGAAACGTATAAATAAAGAGACGTAATTCAGAAGGCATCTCATTCTCGACAGGTTACATTTAAGAGATACATCATTACTGAGCACTTCTCACCATGAACAGTCCAGTTGTTCTTGCTATTTGTTTGGTTTTCTCCATTGGTTTTGGAGTGCTCAACGCAAGTAAGTGCATTTAAGATGCACTCGTGTTGTATAAATACAATCTATGTATTTTATAGTGATCTGTGCTTCAAATCCTGTAATTTTCTTGATTCTTACAGAGACTGTTGAAGACATCAATACTGAAAAAAGTGCGTTGGTACAGCATGACGAAAGCGAGCTTGACGCTGCCAAAAACAAAGGATGTAAGTATATCTAGAAAAAGATTATAGATAAGACCGCGTTAACTTAAGCATCAGTACCCTTCAATTTACTGAATATTCGTCCTTACGTTTTTTGTGCAGTTTGTCACTGGGGAATTGCAGTTTGGTACAAACCTGGGTTCCAAATTCGATGTAACTGTATGAAATGGTAAGATTTAATAGGGAATACTGAAAATTATGTAAGAATGACTTGCCAATGCTATTTAGATATAGCACTTTATAAATTTTTCCAAAATTATTGCTCACTCTGCTCAATTTATTTTAGTACTTGCAAACTTGGAGGAAAATGGGACTGTGGTTATAATTTTGCTTATTGCCCATATTATTGTAAGTATGATTCCTTACGTTATCGATTTAAGAATAGTTTGAATCGAATTTCAAAATTTCTTTTTGTTATCCACTAATGGAATATATATGCCTCATAAGTTTTTATAAATCAGTTAATTAATAGTTTGAGGATCCCATTCATACAGGAGTAAAATAAAAATTGCCCTTGCTCAAGAAAATCTAAGGTTTTTCATAGACATTAAATATAAAAAGTCGAGAGATCTTTGTGGTTAGCAGAAAACAAAATATATTTATGCAGCATGAATTTGCATCAATAAAAATCCAATTATACTGGCTAAATTATTAAATACAACGGGGTACCGAACACTATTGTAGAGTACAGTAGAAAAAAATTAATTTATGGCGCTCGCCTTGCCTATTACCAACGGTATGACAATATTCAAGTGAATGAAACTGAAATGCTTTTTAATTTGTGATATTTTTAGGTTTCCTTTATACTTATAAAAAACCTTTTTTGTGACATCAGAGTTTGCTCTCCACGGCGCTTAACATCCAGGAGCAATTACCCCCCCCTAATCCACTTCAGAACACAACTCACCATTATTTTGCCTGTTGGTCATATGGAAGATTTAACATAATAAAGAAATGCGTAATATCTATATATCTAAGTAGACAATCTGGATCAGGTTTATATGAGTTAACTGTAAATTTTAGAATCTCAACGCAGGTAGCCACAAACAGACCCATCTTTTTAGATTTACATTCTTCGCCAAAACCACTACCTTCACATTGTAAAAGGTTCTCATCATCAACTGTAAATATTCTGTTACTAGACTGCGGCAATCAGATTTATGACCCGTCCACGAAAACCTGCTGCTGTGGTAAAATTTACACAAAGAAAGCTTCCTGGAGCTGCTGCGGTTACTTCTACTACAATTCAGGATCTTCCAAATGTTGTAATTATTACACAGTCAAGTCGAAGTCTATCAGTTGTCCACGAGATAAGGTTACAATTGATAAGGTCTAACTTTTCTCATTGGAAAAAAGCCTTCTGGCGCCAAACTGAAGAATATATATGCTGAGAAAGTTACTACATACAGAGGAACGGTTTCTGCAGTAGCTTAAAGAATTTATTTACAAGAGAATGTTCTATACTAAGTAAGAAGAAATTAGTTTATTTTTAATAAATTTTATTAAAATCACGATATGTTATTTTACGAAGGTACGCGTTTGTGCATTTTTTGTTGAATTTGGGACGGCGAGATGGTGGATGCTTTTTCTAGCCTTAGACCGGGGGAAAGATGGGAATTTGTATTCTTTATTAAGGATCCCGTTTACAAAAATTACAAAAATCATTTGATGGGTCAATCTAAAAGACGAAATCTAAAGACTAAAATCTAAAAGACTAAGTCTAAAAGACGAAACAATGATATAAAAGTAGAATTTCCCTTGCCCTAGGTCAGCCACTGATAAAGCCAACAGGGTTAGGGCTGCCCAGAATTTAGAATAGATAACTGCACGACGCTGAATTTAGAGATGCTGAGTTATTTTTGGTGTCGGCATTTTGATACAAGTTCCGATCTTTTATTTAACAGGGTGCTTTTGTTTGCTTTCAGTACAATCAAACGGGAAATTTCGAAACGAGCCGCAGCATATATGAACGAAGTGAAGCAATGCAACCTTTGCTTAGAAGAAAAACTGAGCATTTTGCAAGCAAACAGAAGCATTCTGTTGAATAAAAAATCGGAGCTTGTATCGAAATGCCGATACCAAAACAAATTCAGCATCTTTGAATTCAGCGTCGTGCAAGAAAGAAGCGATGAGTCATCCAGCCTATCGCACACCATTGCAACGCAGCCGATAACATAAAAGTAATCCCTATCGGAAGCCTTCTCAGTTGCCTGAAGATCGTGAACAACGTGAAACTCACAGTAGCGACGAGAAGATTCTTGAATATCTTACTGTATATATATATATATATACATATATATATATATATATATATATATATATATATACATACATACATATATAGTGAGTGCTGAGTGTCTTTAATCAATATTTCCAACAATGATATCGATGGACGTAAGAGCTCCCTCTTATTTAATTTCTGTGATATCAAGTTAGAATATATAAAGGTCATTTACGACTGACATTGCTGTACTTAATTTTTTTATCGACATTACTACCTAAAGAGGTCTGAAAATGTCAATTGTTAAAATAACTGTGAGTTGCCGAGAATATTTAGTGATATCATAAATCCCACCGTTCTTTTGTTTCTTGCTATTAAACGTCAATCTTTATCCTTTGATGAACTAATATTTTACTCAAGGAATATTAGGCATTAAAATATAGGCATTAATACATAGGCAGTAACACTCGGACACCGAGTGTTAATGCCAAATATTCCTTGAATATACTCCTGACTTCATCGGCACTATCACTGATATAGCGTGACCATCCTCTCGGCAACGGCCTTCGTAGCTCAGTTGGCAGAGCGCTGCACTATATTCGTAGGATCGCAGGTTCGATCCCCAACCACAGGCCCTAAAGTTGCAAATTTTCGCAACTGGTCCCGGTTGAGTCTCAAAAATACATCATTCCTACACTCGAAAATTTCCTTCACCACTTATAAAGATAATTTTTTAATCAGATTTGTGATTGCCACGAATCTGTTTCGAGGACAAGGCTTTAAATTTTCTCAACATAAATAGACAGTTCATAGAAATGTAAAGATCTTTTAGTCCAAATAATAGTGATAAAACATTGACGGAGAGGGCAATAAGTGCTCGGTTTGGCCGATTTTACTTGGGTTTGGGTTCTCCCTATATATTAGCCGACTCCTTTATCTTGATCTTGGATTGACCTAAGACTACCTCTTTTTCCTGATGAACATTACCAATTCTATGTCTGACGCATTTTTTTTACATCGATCTCGGATTAAAATTATTTCATCCCAACTCACTTGCACGCCACAATAAGGAGTAGTTAGTAAGCCTTACACCAACTTCATTGGTCGTCCTTCACACTGTCCACATGTATTTTCATAATACTTTTAACTCGATTTGTGTTAGAAATGTCAATCATCACCACTATTTGCAAAACTAGGATTTAGTACTAAGCGAAAACAGCTTCGCTCCTTCTGGTTAGCCCTTATTACCCATACTGCATGACTAACACGGTAGTACGTAATAAAACCCCAGAGAACAACGCTCACGAAATGCATGCCACGTCATAATTACTTTTTCAACTAATGAAACGACCAGGAAGTGGCTACGGGTCTTCTTCGTTTCACATGATGTCGGCCAAGTTGGTGTAATCTACAGATAACGAATCTCAGTAACTGCCACAACATTGTCGGTGGCACAAACTTGGTCGACGTATCATTGTCCTTTGTAAGTTCTAGCCAAGTTTAATGTTAGGATTTTTATCAATAAAACTGTCGATATCCGTAAATGTACAGTTGTGCAGGAGAGAGTACCTCAAATCGTAATAAATCTCATCATTTACCTACAAGACTGTATTATGTACGTTCTATGCTTTAGTAACACGATACACAGAAAAGTTTGAATTATTCCTACAAATAACTGAGACTAATTTTGCAGACCTAATGTATCTTAAACAATCGCTAATGTTCTTGAGCAGATATAATTCTCAATTATGAACGCGTATAACGATAATATCGGTAAATGTTTTACTGAAGATTTATCTTGTTATGGCGGTAAGGTATGTGTAGGTAATCAAGGATACGTATGGGTAAGGAAACGCAGACTACATATTTGATGAAATTTTACTCTACTTGAATATCGATTTATAGGCTCTCAAGCATACTGGGGGTATACAAAATCCATTCACTCGAGCGAAATGGTCTTTAATGATCTAATCGGAATCAAACATTCCGTTCTTTCGTCAACCTATTGAGTTCGTTTGTTTCTTCAGTGATATTATGATACGGTTCCTTTTAGGTGGTCCACTGCCAAAAAAAATTTTTTGCGATAGTTTCAGTGAAATTAAAAGCCATCTATACTAAGATGTTGGTGATGGTAAGCTAAACTAAAATATAAGGTTATTTTGAAAATTGTTGTCATAGTAACTAGGAATCACCACCCCGAAAGGAAAAAATAGGCTCAATTTATAAACGTGATAACTTGTCAACGAATCATGATAGAAGACTGGAGTAACCTGTAATCTATGACCCATAATAATGTCGAGGAGGTGAACCTAAAATCTCTTTGGTACGATATACTCTATGCCTTAAACCTAAATTTTTCGATTTGAATGCCGAAAGTGTGAAACTAAAACGACGACAACTTTGAGAAATTTGAACCAAATGCGATTCTTTTAGGTTCATCTCCTAGACTAATGTATAAACTATAACATCTGAAAGTTTGGTAATTGTGTCTGTAACATTTGTGTAAATATCCTGCACGAAATATCAGTAATCGGGCTTTTTTCAGAAAGCAAGAAAAACGATATTATAAGATTTTAATGAAATGATTCCCTAGGGTAAGGCCAATTGTGTAATATCCATTAACGATTGTTATTGCGTGCTTTTTTTTGTCCAAATTTGAATATCATCTTGACAATATGAACGGTTTTCTTGGCTACAGAAAGCGATTTTTAATACAAAATGATACAGGTAGTATCAAGAAAGGTTTTAGGAAAGCATATAAAAATTTTGACAAAATAATGACTTTTTATAAAATTTAATTTTTTTTGGTAGTGAACCCCCTTAATTTGAACCCACATACGAACATTCATGAACTACTAGTTAACGATGGTTCTTACTATACTATTTATCGAGGTAAAGCCTTTCTACTCGTAATCAGGATCGATCATACCCCTAGCCAACGTGTAAGGAATGTAATTTTGAAGAACATTACTTACAGCACACTCAGCTGAGGAAGATTTGCAAATGTTCGTGGAAGGATCTCTTGAATTTTATTTCCATCCAAGTACCTAAAAATAAAAATTTACGACAGTTTTGCCGTCGTTTTTAGTAAGTAATTAATTTCAGATTTATTCCTGATCACTGCAGGAACGACGTGAACCAAACACAAAAATCCTCGTAAACACGGAGACAGTGAGCTTATGAGCAGTAAATCTTTCCGTCAAATCGCAGGGAAATTTCATGCGCGAAAAGTCAACTTACCGATTTAAAAGCTGTGAGAAGAAAGAAAGCTTTGCTAACTTCTTGGAAAGATTAATCGTGTTATTTTGAACATGAACCTTATTCTTTACATCAGTGAGTTCGTTACATAACTCATGGTCTAAGATATTTTCTGTGATCTGTATATATAGAAACGATAAATTCACAATTAACCTACACTGGTAAAGTCAACTGAAAAAGTTGACTCGAACGGGAGGATGGTTCTGAAATAGAATTGAAACACTGCACATCCATCCGTGGATAGCGTTAAGCTGTCGCGAGAATATCTCG
>JBAHVQ010000165.1:16761-37126 GCA_036872915.1 Nanipora kamurai
CGAACGCACGCACGCACCAACGCATCTATTGATCATAAATTAGTGAGTGGGAAAAGGTACAAATAAATATGTTGAATTAATGGATCGCTAACTGGATGCATCGAATACTGGTTTTACGGGTAGACTGATCTAAATGGATTAGGTGACTTTAGAAGAAACAGAAAGAGTGTTTCCGACCAGTGAGCCATCGAGTTGGCATGATGTATTGTTTTTGTTTCGGTCACACCACTTCGATACTTTGTTCCAGTAAGGAATAATCAATCGTTGGGGTCAGAGAAGAACGTATGCATAAAGAGCATAAAAGTTTTCAGCAAGATCACCATAAACGAACATACGAGCATAGAGATGGACGAGTAGAAGACTGAATGTAAGACCGAACAGACAAACAAATGAGCTATCGAGTCAACGAACGAATTCAAGAAGGAAGGAAACTAAGGAAGAAAGGAAGGAAGGAAGAAAGAAAGCAATGAAGGAACGAAGGAACAAAGGAAGGAAGGAAGTGCGGAAAAAAGTGCGGAAGGAAGTACGGAAGGTAGTAAATTAGGTATGAAATAAGGAAAGAAGGAAGGAAAGAAAGAAACAAGGAAGCAACAAACGAACGTAAGAACGAACGGGGTCTTTACTAGTGAGTGAGTAAAGGAATAAACAAATATGTTGAATAAATAGACTGTCAACTAGACGCATTGACGTCGACTTTATTCGATCGTTCGTCTAACCTACGATTTGTAACCCCTAGATTGTGGAAACCAAGTCTTCAATCCAATGACACAACTTTGCTGTTGTGGTAAGACCTACACCAAGAAGACAAACTGGTCATGTTGTGGTTATGCCTACTACAACAGAGGACTGCAAAAATGCTGCTCGTACTCGACCATCAAAAATAAGTCACAAGCCTGTCCACGCTACCAGATTTAGAAATTCCACGAACTGCAGAGATGTAGCGTGCAGCAAATATTTAATTAAATAATACACAATGATAGAGAACAACGTTGATCAGTTATCTGTCTTAGTTTATCGTTGTAAAATCAAAATTAAAGCGAATTCT
The DNA here is from genome assembly GCA_036872915.1 of Nanipora kamurai. Lineage (NCBI taxonomy): Eukaryota > Metazoa > Cnidaria > Anthozoa > Scleralcyonacea > Helioporidae > Nanipora > Nanipora kamurai. The sequence continues at coordinate 17,807 of JBAHVQ010000165.1, forward strand.
TTCGCCCCAGTTGAAAACTGACGTATCTCTCAACTTTGGCGAACAGCATAGCTACCCTTCTGCTGAAAAAATATCGAAAATGAAGTAAATATAATTGACCGCTCTCGAAATCCCAAAAAGACTGGGTTCGGGGAAACCAGTGCGAGCTATGATTGGTCATTGTAAACAGTCAGCCAATCACAACTCGTGCAGGTTACCTAGAGCCCAATCTTTTCGGTGTTTCTGTAGTGGTCAATATGGAAAGAAAAAAAAGAAGTCAAACGGTCGATATCTGTAATCGCGCTACAGGGGGACTGGGGTGGTTTTGTCTCTCAGCCAAGGTCAGTTTACCAATTCGTCGAAATCCGTGATGAAAATGCTTGAGAGTGGGTAAGGTTTTGAGTGAGGAACTTGGAAAATAATTTTATCTTCAAAATCTTCACTGCGTGAGTTTGCAGTAGTTACTTCATCATTATGAGTCTTACCGGCTTATCTCGAGAGTTCTTGTCAGCAAAAAAATGTTTAGAAAAATATCATGAGTATATACAACTAAGTTCCACCTTGTTCAATAGACAACAAGACATTCAATTCCAAGACGAAAACGTTGGCTGAATCCGCAGGTTACAGGCCGAAGTCCGGTAAAGATTTGCACCCAGACTAGGACAGGGTTTCCACCATGAGTATCTTCACGGGGAGGAGCAAAAGACATGACTTGGTTCCTTGAGACGCTACAGTGGGTTTCGTGTTTTGTAGGCTTGCTCCATGTCACCGGCTTATTACCATACACTCGGTCAAGTCTATGTCTTTTGTTCCGCAGTCAAAACTTTCACTGTATAGACAATGGACGTTTGGGTTATCTGACAAAAGTCAGCTGACAGTTAAGCGGAAGTATCGATTACTCGTCCGAATAAATCTTATTTCACTATGGCCGTTGGCCCGTTGGACAAACTATTCTCTTGTATGAATACAAATTATACTCCATAGCCTCGTTATCAAGTAAAAGTTCTTTTCTTTTCATGGACGGGATATCCCTCTCTCCAGAATTTCTGTGAGGGGATCAACCGCCTCTGTCCCTCTTGGGCGGAAACTCTGCATGATTCCTCACAATAACTTGACAACTTTGACGAGTACTCTCGGTCTGTAAGATATTACCTTGGCTAACACCAGACGATTTGACTGACTCTGGCCAACGTCTGACTGTTCGATTTGTCAACGATGGCGATAATTCCCAGTTTTTCAACCTTTCGGTTCTATTCAACCCTTCTGTAATTTGGGCAACGGTTTAGAAAGAAAATTATTAGAAATTTAAAAAGAGCAAACCAGAAGGAGTGATCTTTCGAGTGTTCAGTAAACTCTTTCGTTCGCACTGTGACAGTACAGCATTTGATGTTAGCTAAAGCAGGATGGTTTTATTTAGAGTTTCAGAAGTTAGAGTTTCTTTACATATCCTGAGTAAATATTCTGGATAACTGATATATGACTTTCGTTTTGCGGGTAACTGATATGCGACATTGTACAATTAAGGGTTGAGTCACTTTTAATTTTTTTCAGAAGCTATAGTTTTATTGCTAATTGTTCAAATTGATGACGTTTAATATTCATGACGTATAGGAACTAACAAGCCGTAGGACTTATTCTTTTTGTTTGTTATGTGAAAAAAAAACACTGGCATTTTTCTCGCAGTTTGTTGGGGTTTTGTCGAGCATCTGAAAAAGGCTTACGTGTCTAGAAATGATAAATGTTTCGGGGAATGAGAATGCAGATGCATCAACAATCCTACGTTACCCTTCTTTTCGTCGCTGGTTAAGAAGACAGTTGTTTATTAAATCACCTTCATCATTTTTGATTTTTTTTGCTCAGATTTTAGACGCTTTAGATGTTAGAATTTTATATTTCATAATATATCACCTGAAGATGCCCCCAAAATTTCCTGAATCGTGGTTCACCCTTCTAACCCCAGTTGGGCCGGGCTGTTTGTAATGTCGAGAAATCCGGAGGGACGCCAATTTTCCCTGGACAACGAACTTTCTTTATTCGCCATACTTTAACAATACTTAGTAGTCGTGGGATGATTCGTCCCTTTGAGGAAGTCCATTCGGCCTCATACCGGCTCAGGTCGGGTTAAATCTGACTTGATGACAAATACATGGACAAAATATGCCTGATTGGAATGACATACCCAGGTAAATGTCAGTCATGTAAAATGCAAGATGTAGTCAAGCGAAATTTCCAGCAACAACGGTGGTGTCGGACACCAAAACACAAAGTTCCTGTCGCTAGCGGTAAAAAAGTGACTACAGTTTCACCAAGTCACAACAAAGCTGCGACTCAGAAGTTTCTAACGATTTGGGACTGGCAGGGCTGTGGCAAGTTATTGAATAGATCTGCAACAGGCTCAGCGATATAAAATGTTACTACGAATCGTAGTAAGACGACGTTATTTATGTGAGAAAATACAGTTTGTTATAGTTACTGTGCGGCTGTATCATGTTGTTTAAGTCTTTGATACTTAGGCCAATATGTGAATCAATTGTTAGAGCATCTGACAAGCATACGTGAGCTTGCGCGTTATTCTCTCGTCTGCGGATCTTTTTCCCACCATAAATAGACCTTTTCGGTTATGACTAGGGTCAGGGATAAGAATTAGTTTTTAAGTTACGGTTAGGGTTAAAGTTTGGGTTAGTGTTAGTTTTTGGGTTAGCTTTTTGATGGTCAATTATATTGTAACAAAAAAAAAATTGTGTCCCGTCTAGAGTTCAGAGTTTTTCGGACAACCGAAGATTTAACACAGCTTGAACAGCAAGATCCTATAAGTCTATAAAATGCAGCAAGATGGCACGCAACCAGTGACGGGCTTACCACGACAGTCGTCATGGTACTTTTACGCCTGCGTAACTTGATATGTAAAACTTTCGATGGCAAAACCATGTCGATCAGTCCGTCTTGAAGTCGTTCTCGAAGGAAGACTGCATTTCAATATCGGCGACCTCAAACAATACTAAACATAATTCCTTTCCAGCTTTCGATCTTAGCTAATCACGTAACTGTGTATAGGAAGCATAACTCCGTTGCTCGTTTCCTTTGTTCCCTATATATTGACACATACCAGAATTATGCGAGGGCTCCTACGGCAGCTTTCTCAGGCTCTTGTTTCTGAGCATTCATCAACAGTCTTATTTGTACCTTCAATTCAACACAAGATTCTTGTTCTTCATGAAGCTGCTCGACCAATTTCATATTCTTCGCCTGACACAAAAGAAGCAGAGAACAGACGCACATAAAAAGCTACATAAGGTCGTCTATAAAATAATTTTACTATTCATGAAATAATATTACTTGTAAAGCAAGGTCATAGGCGGGAGCAGGTGATAGATAAATTAATGAGGAAGCTCCTCGTCCACTTTATTATATTGTTTCTTTCACAAATGGAATATTTGGCATTGACACTCAGTAACATGACATGATATTAATATTTAGTGAAGGAAAATTTTTTCTTCACAAAATATTAATATTTCATGTTACTGAGTGTCAATGCCAAATATTCTTTGAATATACCCTTCACTTCACCGGCATTTCCACTGTTATATACCAGAATTCGTGACCCCGCTCTCGACAACGGCATTTGTAGCTCAATTGGCAGAGCCCTGCACCAGATTTGCAGGGTCGCACGTTTGATTTCCAGCCGGAGGTCCTGGAGTTGCATTTTTTCGCAATTGGTCTCGATTGGGCTTCGATACCATATCATTCTGACACTCGAAAATTTCTTTCACAAATGGATGGATTTTTCAAATATGAGCGAGATGATGCAACAAACAACCGAGTAGTGTGAAACACTAACACTAATACCTCAAGTTCTTCGTTCTGTTGGACAAGGTCATTCATAATTTCTTCGAGTTCGCTTTCATCTTCATCCTGAATACAGCAGTTAAGGATGTGTCATCCCTATTGTAACTTGTAAAATGCAGACGTAGAATAAAAATGCATACCCTTTGAAAGAGCTGATAGGTATGTTATAGACATCAGAACGTGACGTAACGTTACATGACACGTCATGTGTCGTGAGATGACGCAACATGATTTCACGTGACGTGATGGGACAGGACGCGATATGACAGTATGTGAAGTGACGTGACATGACAGAAGAACGAGGCTGAGTGCAAGAACGCTGCAAAGAACAGCAAAGCCCACTTTATATCAGAGCCTAACAATAATTATAAATTTGGTAAATTTAACACAGGTAAATATCTACTAAGTACAACATGTCAGTGATAACATTAGCACGGCTAACAGATAGACACCTTGTTCTCATTCAAATCAGAAAATTTAAGGATACGCTTTCGCTACCGTCAGATTCTGTGGAGGAGTTCTGATCCGATTGAACTCCGGAGTTATTTGCTCTTGCTTCTTTTACTGCTGCAATCTCTTCCTAAACATTATGAGTATGAAGAAATGAACAACGATGAAGTCCTTTGAGACTGACTGAAAGTAAATCCTGAAATACGATAACGGAGACAGCAAATACCCACTTAACGAAACATCAACAGCATTTGTTAAACAGCGAAAGGCTGGTCTACACCGTTCAATAGACCACTTTGTTAATTCTAATTTATTAGTATACGACAGGTAGCTCCAATCCCGTCAGGGATCAAACAGACAAAATTACAATTTCAAATTTTGAGTCAAAGCTGTCTATTTAGTCCCTGAGTGGACTAAGACTAGAATTAGCAAAATGGTCTGTTGACTTGTCCTGTACGATTGCTCTAGCTGGTTTATACGGCTCATTCACGAAGGTCTTCAGGACGCATTGCTACAATAGTTGCCGACTCATTAGTGTCTTAAAGATGTATTGCAAATAGCTAATTGGAAGCAGCGAATCCCTAGAGTCTTTAAGACGTATTACTTCACTAGTTAGCGAACCGCTGGAGTCTTCAGGATTTGCTATATTAGTTAGCGAATCAGAGTATTCTGGAAGAATTGCTATGAGTCTCCAGGACATATTCCAACATTAGCAATCGAACCACTAGAGTCTTTAGGATAAATTTCTACATAAGTTAGCGAATCACTAATGCCTTCAAGACGTATTGCTATCAAGAGGATGAATCTTATGCAACCATCGTTTGGTGTGGATGGGTAATAACTCTTAAGAACATGTTTTAGTTGTAATAAACAAGTACGAAAATAATATCAACGAATGCAACCAACCTTTACCAAATAAAATGTGCCCACCCACCTGGAGTCTTTGAATTTCACTTTTTTCATCTTGAAGTCGCTTTTCAAGTTGTTCTCGCACTGCCAAAAGCTCCTGTAAAAAGTTACATAAATCGTTCAACGAGCAAATTCATCAGTCTTTGTAATTCACTGACGTAATCAGACCATGTATACGTAATTTAAAATTCTAACACTCTTCTTGACCAAACACTCTCGAAATGAATAGCTAAAGTTAGTCGATGATTAATTTTAAACCATTTAATTTAAAAAACTGTCAAACAAAATGCAATCATCTAACTTTGATTACAGTAATTGTAAAAGTATAACCTCCCTAAACGTTCTTCGGCTACATGTACGGATGGAATGGAATCGAACAGAATAGGATGGTATAGAACAGAACAGAGCAGTGTGGAATAGAAAAACAATAGCATAGAACAGCATAGCCTAAATGAGAATGAACCAGGTTTTCTGATGTGATTGTGAAATATAGTGTAAGTATAGTACAGTATGGGATAGCATACCATACAGGATAGCTTAGCGTGGTTTAACATTGCATGATGTGGCACGGTAAATTTCATCTCAGTGTCGAAACCTTTGATTTTGAGAGAATCACATTTAATATACCATTGTCTTTTTTTTGAAAGGCTAACAACGCAGCTAATGTAGGAGAATGAACTCGGGTAGAGAACAATAATGTTAGAAACACGTCACTCCGAGTGACGGACCATACCGGACAAGTAGAGAAAACTCTGCTTGGCCCGGCTGGGATTCGAACCCGCGACTTTCGGTTTACTAGTCCGACGCTCTACCATGAGGTACAGGTCAAGCTGGGAGCTGGTCGTGAGACAATGTCACTTGGATCTTTGATATTTCGAAACAGAATACATCACTTCGCGACCAGCTCCCAACTTGACCTGTATCTCAGGTGGTAGAGTGTCGGATTAGTAAACCGAAGGTCGCGGGCTCGAATCCCAGCCGAAGCCAAGTGTCCTCCAGCAAAAATTCACTAAACAACGACACTTGCTAGATATACGGCGGCCGTGGGAAAAAAAAGAGGACAAGAAAACGTTAAGCTGGACTTCTCATTGATTACTGATTCCGTGATATGGCATGGGATGGCTTGATATGGCACTGGCTAAAAAAGTGAACTAGAGCACTAAAGGAACAAAAGTAGAGTGTTGCGCAGCTAGTTTTGAACGACTTGTAGAAAACCAAAAGGGTTGGGAAACTGCCGGAACTTAGATCTAGAAAAACGGACATTTCAAGCGAGGGCCCTTCGTCGGAGGAAAGCGTAAAATAACAAGAAAACTAGGTGGTGTTTTTATAGCGAAAATCATGTGACAAAAAGATCATCAATAGGATTGAAAAATCATTAATTTGTTTTTCATCGACTTTTCAATCCTATCGGTCATCTTTTTGCACATGATTTTTTTCCTCTATTAAAACCGCACCTAGTTTTCTTGTCATTTTACGTTTCACTCCGACGAAGGGCCTTCGTCTTTTAACCTTTTTGTTTTCTAATAAACGAATAGTTGGAGGGCAAAATATATCCGAGGCACTAGGGAACCGTTCTGGACGTTCATCGTTATATGCTAAATTTCGTCAATAATGGAAGATCTATGTACAGTTGAGTGATCAAGTTATCAGGATATGACAAACGTAAAGTTAAAACTTTAAAAAAAAAACCCGAGAAAGATAAGTGACGCTAACCTCCTCCTCAAAACGTAATTCCATTTCTTCTTGTTCCAAACGTTTCAGCATTTCTGTCAAAACAAATTGAACAACGACTAAGAAAACGCCTTGGTTAAAAATACAATTGATCAGGAACAATGGACTATCACAGATTGATGACAACACAATTCGCCAATGTTCTTCCTAAGAATGATGACATACACAAACTAAGTACAAAGACAGATACACTGTATACTCAAAGGCCATATTTAACCTTCTTCTTGATCTTCCTTAGCGGGCGGTTTATTTTCTTCTTGCTTTTTCTGCTCCTCCACTACCTCGGCACTTCTGTTTCGCTTAGCCACACGTAACTATACACAATTTTCATGAAAAAAGAAAAGAAAAAGAAAAGCAATCCATGACAGCGTAACTAAGTCTTTACGTACTGTGAGTAAGACGTTAGTTTGCAAATGAAACGTGCAATATGTTCCTGAGAAGTTTAATCACAAAATAATGCTCATACAAGGTTTTCAAATAACCACAACAATCGCGACGTACTTAAGGCACGTAAACACACTCAAAACCACGCACTCATACCCTCACCAGACACGCAAACCCGCCTTGGCACACAATCACACCTTCTTGACGCACGATTAGCGTTGATCGTTCTTTGAACAGCCGGGCCCAGTAGTTTGTTTTCTATTGCCCAAGGTACCTAATAAAACAGAATGTCAAAATAAACCTTGTTCTTACCTTTCGTTTAAGTTGAGTAACTTTCCTTTGAACCTCCCATAACTCTTCATCTTTTCCATCAGTCTAAAAATATACTCAAAAATTCAAAACCAGAAAGTCAGCTTTAACAGGTTAGTAACTGACTTGTAATCCTGCCAAAAAGCTGTACGAAACAATAACACCTTTCCAGTGATCAAAACACAACGATCGCATGTTCCAAACAGCATGCAAATCAGCGAACATTCATCAAGTTCATGTTCTCAGAAAAACGATGAGCATCTCACCGGGCATTAAAAGGTTGTAGGTTCGATTCCCATTTCGGGCTTGGAAATCGTTCATCCGAGAAGGCGAGCTTGACGAATGTTTGCATGTCGTCTGCACTATTTATTTTGACTAGAGCAAATTACGGCGCGAGTAAATCTACTTTGCATGTTGCTTGTTCCAGCAACAATTCGGGAAATACAAGTAAGCGTCTTCAAAAAGCAGTTTACCTCGTCTGGTGTGCCTTTCTTGAGATCTTCATGAAGTTGCGCCAAAATCTCTTCCTGTCGACTTAATTCGGCCGCAATTTCCCTAGTAATAAGTTAAATTCAGAAAAAAAACCAATCCAGTGACCGAGGAAAGGTTATCTCGAAACTATCGATAAAAGCGAAAGAAAGCAAACAAGAAGACGGCCAACAAAGTGGAGTTACTGAACTCAAACTCCATCTACACACTTTAAAAATCGTTCTTCAAAACGCTGATGACTAATCACAGATGGTAAGCTATCTAACAAATTAACATACGCCACGTATTACACAAGATTTCAGCTTCGTATAAGACCCGTTTACACATGCGATTTTGAGCATAGCGATTTGGTGTATGTATGTGTCTCGCTTTAATGAGAGTATGGAGGACGAACTGCAGAGAATAATCAGAAGACGTCTTGTCTTGCCGCATAGACTGTCGCTGATTTATTGCATTAAAGAGGGTGACAATCGCAGGTCAATAAACCGTAAGTGCAAACGGGCCTTTAAGAAAATTGAAGCGAACTATCACCGACTATACCATGGATTGTCAATTACTTTGAGAATGTTCAAATTTTCCATGTTAGTCGATGATAGTTTTCCCCGTTTGACCACGCGCTGATGATAGATGGTAGTTGGGAGGTGAGTTCTTAAACTACATATCATCGACTACCACGTACTGTTTGACCAATGCTTAACATAAGATCTGGGGAAGAGCAGTTGCTTTTAAGCATGTAAGAAAATAACTTACTCAGGCGTCTCCAGTGATGATATGTCTTCTCCTTCTGGTTTGGAAGGGGGCTCATAGCTGAAAAAAATAAATAATTACAAAGAAAAAAGTCGTTGTTTAGTGGTATGATCAAGAGCAATACGTTATTTGATTGTCATACGAACTTACTTTGTCAGTTTGGTATCTGCGAAAAGTGTTGATATGTTGTTAAGTAGTACATTTAGCACAGGCTGAGCTATTCCGGTCGTTGGATGAAGGACAATGCCAACGCTCTGTATAGACATCTTGTTTTCCGAAGTCTAAAATTTTTAGGAAGTAGAGCTCATAAAACAGTCACGAAACGGTACAAGCTGTTTGGTCACATCCCATCATCCGCTCGAGAAATGACACTTCCAAAGGCAGTCGGAATTTCTACCAGGGATTGAGCAACCATTTTGTTCGAGTACATTTAAAATTGTAACGAGCACTGATGACAGCATGATGGCAACATAATGCATCAGTAGTGCTGGCATAGACACCAACCAAACAGCGTCATCTTGAGAGTTGTTGGTATGTTCAAAAAAACAAGACAGTGGTGACCTGTCTACTTGTCTTAAAAGTTAACTTCAAACCAAATTTTAACTCGCGACATGAACGTCACATACCTTTTGAAGAACATGAAGCATGTGTACCATTAACCACGACAGCAGCGTCTTATTACACTCAGGTAGTTCTAGAATCAACTTTTTAAATCGATTGATCTTGTCTTGTCGATTTGGCAATGCTAAACGACGTAGAAAAAGGAACACAATCAGTAGAATAAAGACTACAGGCTTTTGTAGATTATACCAGATAATTGTTGTGAATATATTCAGCCAAAGTGCCTAAAAACGGTGCTATCATATATCTCGAGCCCTCACAAGTACCAGAGAAACACTGGTTGAAATAGACCACTTTCATAATAGCCTCCATTTTGAATACTCCTTTATGTGTATCTAAATTAGCATCGTTAGGAAGCAAAGCTTGTTTTGAATTGTAGACATACAAACGAGGCCAGAAAAGTTTATGAAGATGCACACAAAAGAATATTTAATTAGCAATTCATTATGAAAGAGGTCTATGGGTTCGGAAATGAACCTAGACCCAAAGTAGCTTGACTCTTCAGTAAAAATCCCTTATGGTTACATGTACATCGTAATCCTGAAACAGTCAGTACCCAGCTACATAGCTGGATCTGGAATAATCGAGAACTGAATTGAAACTGGATTAGTTTGTCCCTGAGGAATTTAGCAATTTGCTAAAATCAACGCATCAATGTTACGCTACAACAGAAGACTTTTTCTGTGACAAGACTCTTTGTGAGGTAAATACAAAGCTACCGGGCATGTTCCAGCGACGCGTTTGTACCCTTTTGCCTTCTAATCATAGTGATTTTTTTTTCAATTATGATTCAAGATTATTTTGGACTGATGGCTTTCCCCATTGACGAGTAAAATCGTCTGTCGTTAGCCAGAGTAAAATACAATGTGCTAAAGGTTCATGGTTCGAAAAAGAACGACTGCCTTGTGGGTTTATCAACCTACCAGCGGCTTCTTCAAACTTCTGAGCTATTTCATCTGGTAACAAAGAATCGGATAATTCGCGGATAAACTGCTTAAGTAGCCCAGCCAATACGTTTGGTTCATATTCTTCCAGATCAATTTTCTTTCCTAGCATGAAATAAAATAAATTAACGCAAGTGGAGATTTAACGTACCTCAAACCAGTCAAGCGACTACATGAAATCGAAAATCAAACGCCACCAATGAGTCACAATCCACCGTCCTTTCCATAGAAGTGAATACAAATTTTAAAATTGCTGGATAACTATGCTCGTAATATATAGTCAGTACTCAGGCCAATCAGCGCCTGTAACTTCAAATCTAGACCAATAAAAAGCGTACAAAAGAGAAATATACACTTCGGATGTTGCTCGTAAAGGTTTTCAACGGAGATGTCATCTGGTTGGTCTAGATTTCAAATAACGTGTTCTGATTGTAAATACATAGTAACATTTGATTATCCGACTTTACAGTTCTTGTGGCAGTTGTAAAACTATTCAGTCTTGGCTAAACCTTTAGCGTCTGATCGCTCACTTTTTTGATCGACCTTTGCGTGCATTAATTATCTATCAGAACAATAGAAGACAAAAAAACCTGCGTAGGCAGTTTTCGACTTGGAACAATTGAAAATACTTGAGCAATTTCCGGGAAGAAAAACTCGGACATTAAAGGTTAAGTTTTCATTTTTAAGTCCATGGCCCAAAGTCCATGCGTAGTGTATTATTTTTAAGTCCGTGTAACAACGTCTGTTATTTTTATACCCACGGCCTAACAGAAGAACACGGCAGTTTCTTTTGCAATAGTAATTATTGCTGGTGAAATAGTACCGTGTAAAGTCTCGACGATTCGCGGTTATCCACAATCGAGACCAGACAAAAATACCTCAAATCCTGTGCATTTTTATCATTTTATTTTTTCGATCAAATCGTGTTGAATCCTAACGATTGAATTCTGTGTATACGTGACTACCAATTACATGGTAACAGATTTGAATTGACAAAAAAAAAAGTAACCTAGTTTTTTAATAGTGTCACTAAGGGTTCGCGTCAGTTCACAATTCTTTTTAAATAGAGGTTAACCTAGCAGAAGTGTCTTTTGATATTCTATCAGCTTAAAGGATGCCTCTAGCAAAGGCAGAGTTAAGAAACTATTTCAGTTAAATTTTTGGGTAAAAGACGCACATTTTGATATCTACTGTAGGAGTCGAATTTTGAGGCACGTCTAGCATTAAGCTAGCAAATGTGCTTCCTCAGTTGAACTTTTAACGATATGTCCCTCAGTCGAATCTAGAAATGCAGTAATCAAAATAGAATTGATTTTTTAAAATCATTTATAATTTTTAGTGGTTCAAATTAAATATCAGATCTCGAGATCTCGGTCACAAAGAAACAAAAGTGTTGGTCTTGTCCTATGCATGAACCAATAAAATTAAACTGTGCCTACACAGAAAACAACGGAAGCTCCGAATATCGTAAAAAGTTGAAGTACCCCTTTTATTTGTATTCTAGAAAAATACTATGTCGTTACCGGAACTTCTACGCCTTCATTCACCACTTACAAAAGATATTTCTATCGACGGATTATTACTATGATTACGCCCTACAAGTTAAATATTGATTTGCTACGCAGTTTAATATTTCCTACCTTGATTATACAGCTCTTTCAACATTTCTAACCTTGACTTAACTCCAGATAATCGATAAATGCCTTCTTGAGTTAATCCTTAACAGATAGAGAGGATTAAGGTTTGAGTTAAACACTTAAACATTTACTTTGAAACATATGGTTATAGATACTCTCTGTTGGTTTAAAAATGGAGACTCTTTACAAAAAGCATGATAAACCAACCGCAGGTGAAAGTTGTAATAAATTACCGTATTTACAGTACAAAGTTGGTTTAAAACTGGATTTTCTTAATTTTTGGTCCTTATCTTTTCCAAATAAGTAGCACTGCCCACATATACATGCATGCTATGGTAAATAATAACTGTACATGTCAGTATCTATAGTAGTCTACATATTTCATGTTTATTCTAACCTTTCTCTTCAATTTTCATGATGCACTCTCTCACAATGCGAGGTAGCTTGACTCCATCTGGAAGCATACTTCGTTTCACTGCCTCTTCCAAAGAAACTCCAAAAACTGGAAGCGCTAGGAAAATTATTGAAATTATCACAGTTACTGGTCGGTACACATGTACTGCACAATATCATATAGTTCTTCATATCGTTCTGAATGCAATATTGTCGTTAAGTACTGTATATACTGGCAGATGTTGTGCAGCATGTGGTAGCTTGGTGTGTGTAGATGGAAATTTCGTATGCTCTTCAAGATTATAAACTCAGAAAAGTTTTCTGAGCCCTTGACGGGAATCAAACCCGTAACCTTTTGATCGCCGATGATATGCTCTAACCATTACTAAGCTACATGGACTTAGTATACATGTACCGGTACATGTAGAAGAATGAACTCGGGTGGAGAATAATGGTGTTAGTTGCTACTCCGAGTGACGAGCCATACCGGACAAGTAGAGAAAGCTCTACTTGGCCCGGCAGGGATTTGAACCCACGACCTTCGGTTTACTAATCCGACGCTCCACCAACTGAGCTACAGGTCAAGTTGGGAGCTGGTCGCAAACTTGATGGATCAATGCCACTTCATCGTACCTGTGCAGATGAGGCATGAAATTTGAAACCCTTGAAAAGGCCTTGGGACATGCTGGAATCTAAGATGCATGAAGATGGCAGGCAGAAACAAGGATCCAAGAGAAAGAAGAAAAGATTCCCAAGCAGTACAAATATGGCATGTACTGCATGCACACATGCTAAATCTGATTCATTCAAGGAGTGGTTTGAAGGTTTGAATTTCATTCCTCCATTCTTCTCCTTTTTTGTTTACCGAATAAATACAACTGTTGCATAATAATTTGAGCATATTATGTGTTTTTACTTTGAAACTGCTCAAAAGTGTATTGCAATCTGCAAATTGCCCAGTGACATTGCCAGCCCTGATGCTCACTGTTGACAAACTTGCTGACAATTCACAAGCAAAGTACCAAGGAAATCAGTACCAAGATGGTATTTGGATATCTGACCTTAACTAGCAAAAAAGTTTTGACAACTAACAAAATGCAAATTTGTATGAGAAGCCTATATAATTCACTTGAAAGGAGCATGTCATCAGATATCCACAGAAATCTTGAACTTGGTTAAAAAAATGTGGCAATCAGCAGAGTCTTAATTTTTTTATTATGCAATGTTTCATGAATGATACTACCATGTATTTCTTCAAAACTATCGACTAGATTGTGGCCACAGCATACCCGTCAATAAAAGGGCACATCACTAGACTTAGTGATGAAGCCCCAGACCTCTACTCTTGCAGAATATCCTCAATAAGTATTGAACTGCTCCAAAGTGAGGGAAAGTTTTAAAATTAATATGTTAGACAAAGCTGTGTTAATTAACAGTACAAATAGCAGTTTAATTAAACAAAGAATGAGTGCATAAAAGAGAGAAGACCCCCTTAAAATGTATTCTAATGTAACAGAGTTAATGTAATGACATTAAAACCAAAGCTTTATATTCTTCAGTTGTAAGCCAAAAGTAAGTTTAGAAGCTAAAGAATTTAGTCGAATTATAGTATACACTCACTAAGTAAAAAGAAGTAAATTACAAATCTAAGCCATAATACTTCAACCTTATGAATTTAATATATTCTTAGACTACTTCACTGCTACTCATAACAGAAAATGCAAATGGATTTGGTATCAAAACCAACCAATAAGATTCTTTCTGTATTTTGCATATCAAATGACTGAACTTACTCAGTCTCTATACTTAATATGCACTCACTCCATGTTTAAACAGTCCTAAAAAACTCTCAAGAAAAGTTCTATGGTTAAAGTTTGCTATCAGAGTGTACTGTATAGGCTCCATTATCTATAATGCTCCTGTACTTTCACCAAACACTATACAACCCTCTCATTTTTTTTACTGTGATGGTACTTTGCTTGACCTAGTAACAATTCATATCACAAGACATCCCAAAAGAACCAATTTACAAGTTACAGGTATATACATGGACAGTAACAACCAGTGAATGCAACTTTCAACCTTTACCTGGCTGTTCTGGTGAGTCTGGTTTCTTGTTCTTCTTCTTATCCTTCAATTTCTCCTTTTCTTTTTCCACTTTTCCCTTTTCTTGCTTTTTAATCTTTATTTTTCTCCGTGGAAGTTTCACTGATTTCTCTTTTTTACTTTTTTTGCTTTTCATCCTATATTAAATGTGCACCAAGAAAACAGTATATCATGATTTTTTATAATTAGAAGTTATGCAGAGAATCAAGACAAGTTACCCAAAACTAAAGCTTTCCAGTATAGGAGTTTAATATATGGTGCAGATATGGGGGGAGCATTCTCAGAATGTCATATATTCATGGGTTTCCCCCATACCTCACCACACAATGACCTATAAATGATAGATGTATTAGGTAGGGTTCTTCACCTTACCTCTGAGGCAAAGTCCCATGAACATCTGGATTTGGTGTTTTGAGTTTCGTAAGTTTTTCAACCCTTTGGCCTTTTTACACGTCATTTAACCCTACCCACGCAGCATTCTACTTTTAGTTATTGCTTCATTAAGTTTTCTTGGTAAAGTAAATGGTTTGAACCCAGAAAAATCAGTACCTGTAAGAAGTTGGTCGTCCCGGCAAGAGTTATCTGAGAAAGACTAGTTATGTTTTCTGACGTTCCAACAGCCTCATCTGCGGTCATCTTCAGAGTCAAGTAAACAGGTGTTAGCAAGTTGGCCACTTGAATTTGAATGAAGATGATCACCGGAGTAAGCCGTCGAAACGTCAGTCAGCACCCTCACAAGACTACCCTGACCTGGACGATCAACTATCAACACGTATTAAGTTTTTTGGTAATGAACGTTGACTGCCACGCTGCTATAAGTGGTGAAAGGATGAAGACAAACCTGGTAGCAGAGGCAGAATATCCTGACACGGCCTCGTCATCTCCTTGAACTCCAACATCTTCATCGTCTGAATAAAACGCCACATAACCTTTATCTTTATCCTTCTTGTTGTCTCTTCTTTCTACGCTCTCGTCGCCGTCTGGCCCACTTCCACTAAACATAGTACGAGCTAGATTTCGTTTCTGACTTTCCAAACTTTCTTTTACGACTACGAGTAGGCCATGTCGTCAACCTGTGTTTACTTCCTTAATCATTCCCAGACTCCAGAGAGAAAAATAACGTTAAAAGTGGAAAACGGGAACAAATGGGATATTTTAGGACTAAATCTTGCGTTAGTAGTTATGGAAACAATCTCCATGTCAACAACTTACTGGAGATGGAAAAAGTGTGATAAAGTCGTTTCTTTTATGTCTTTCTGCCGGTAATAACGACAACAAAATGGGTGGAGAAACGAAAAACGACCTTAACCGCGTTGGTTATTTCAGCGAGATGGGTTACATATCCATTGGCGATCCCTATAAGCCGAAAAAGAATGGTAAGCGAAGTGAAATGGAAGAATCTGATAAGCCCATCTGGTTGATTTGCGTGATTTAACAACATAGGGATTAATATTTGTACATCAAAATAACCTTGAAGTGCTTGATTAACATTCATCAAATTTTCTAGAACATATTCATTACATATTATGTACCAGAAAACACGAAAAATCTTAACACTTTTGGATCAGCAAAAATTTCCTAAGACTTTTGGATCATTCTTGCATGGATATAGTGTATTTTAAAAGTGGCTCCTCAGAAAATGTGGGAGGCTAAAGGCTGTCTCCCCCGTGCTCCACCATCCCTATTTTTTTAAGGATATGACGAATTGAATCTAAGAATCAGAAATGTGTCGTAAACAGGAAGATTGTATTGTATGTTGATGACAGAAATCTCGAACAATCTTTGTTGTCCTATGATAGAAAAATGTAGAACACTAATTACAGTGCACTCAGGATCAGCTTTTGGCTGAAGCTTTAATGCCCCAGATTTATTTGTCACACATTGCCTGTGTAAATTTTTTACCTTATTAATACCTACAGTCACTTTATTACTTGTGTGGATGGTTACATAGGTGCAGAATGGATGTTGCTAAGTTTCTAGCAGTTGTGTGGAGACTTGGTTTATCCCTTTCCTGTCAGTACCTCTCCCCTTCATGGGTAAACTTGTCTGGCATTAGCCAGAGTAAAGTAATAAAAGTCTTAGACCTCCAGGAAACAGTTAAGGCGATGCAACAATTCCCAGTCTTGGCTTGTCCACCACTATCTTCACATATCACTCTAAGTATTTCCGTGGAACCTTAACTATAGCTGTTGTAAATTGATGGGTGGGATGAAGGGGCAAGTTTCTCCCTATTGTAACATATTTGCCACTTTGAGAAGCTTAGCTCTGCCAATTCTGCCAACTTTCTCAAACTGTAATGAATAGCCCCTCACAACTCTTTTTCACTTTATATTTGCTCTCCTTTGTTGTCAACTACCTAACCTTGTTTGTTAATAAGTTTGTTATGACTTTGCACTTGTTAAGCTTTCAATGAGGCTGCTCACAAAGGCAAGCAAATGCTGCCAGGTGGAAGCAAGATCAGATCAGCCAGACAGGATGGTTACTTTGACAGCCAGTTTAACAGGATAATGGAGTCAGAATCTTACAGCGACCCTGTCAAGAGGCGTAGGCAGGAGAGACTGAAACAAGCCAATCTTAACCTAGGAAAAGCATTTGTCCCAAGCAGTGGAGAGAAGATGGTGTAAGAATACCTGTCTTAAATTTAAAGTTTGTTGAGTTTTTTTAAAAACTGTTTTGTGATCATCACCAAGGGACATGACTGTGTTCCCATTAGTTTGAATAGAAGTTATAATTATTATCAAGAAGCATACTAGGCATGATGACCAACTAACCCTAACATCTACCTAATACACCAAATACCATTACAACTGTCTGGCATTAAACTGGAAAATATGAAAGTGCTACCATGGACTCAGAGGCAACTGCAAGGGCTAACTAAACTAGACTACATATTAGTATATATTATTCTAAGACCATGCACTGGACTTGGTGATGTTCATCAAATGACAGAGAAGTGAGGATAAGCAATCAGCACTGAAGTCAGGTTTGTCCATCTACACTGTAAGGCCCAGATTACATGAAGGTGAGCTGTCTTGCTGGCTCAGTCTAGCCAACACAATTTTGTTTCTAAGTTATTGGTATTATAATTCTAGTACTACACATTGAATTCAATGAACTGCACAATGGATTCAGTGATGTTCATCAAATGATAGAGAAATGAGGATAAGCAATTAGCACTGAAATCAGGTTTACCCATCTACATGTGTATATTAGTCAAGCTCATAATCTAAGAAAAGTGAATGCTGAATCTCAGATGGGAATTGAACCTGTAACCTTTTTTGTCATCTGAAATACACCAAGCTCCTAGTCACAAAAGTTTGTGTTTAACGTTCAGGTCCTTCATCTTTATAGCTTAATAGTTAGAGCATCTCACCAGTCAATGGAAGGTTGCAGGTTTGATTCCCCCATCTGAGGCACAGAAATCACATTTTTTTATTTGATTTCTTGTTTCTGCTCTCTTATAATTGATCACGTGACAATTGTGTGTTTTTAAATTTCTTCATTCATAAAAGCTAATAAATTAATTTTTGTCCTTTCTAGGTGTGGTGCAGGTAATCATTTCGGGACGTTTTCTGGACCAATTCAAGCCTTTAGTCCCGTTGCAAAACCGAAAAAGGCCTACAAATCACCGGGTAGAAATTTCACCACCAATCCTCCAAAGAAGGGGACCGGCTATGGTTACTTAAACGTAACTATTGGACAAACACCAAAGTACACGCCAGATGCATATGACAGAGCAAAAGAAATCAGAAATGTAAGATTTCTTAGAAATGATGGGGTCTTAAAAGACAATTTGATCTGCAATTTATGATGCAAAATCCTTGAATTAAAATACAGTCATGTTTGTGACCAGTACACCGCATTACCAAGGACCTTATTACCCCGTTTAAACGACGCGAATTTATCGGGATTGCGATCCGGATCAGGGGCGATTGCGTTCGCAATCCCGATAATTTTTCCCGTGTAAAGAGATCCGGAGGCGGTTTGCGATCGCGATAAGAAATAAACAGTTTCGAGATACAAAATAGTCCCATGCAAAGATGTTTATTACAAAATACCATACTTTTTGAAGGTGTATTACATTGTTTTTCATGAGTATCGCTGATTAGTTGTCAACGGTTGATTTTTGACCTACAACGGATTTTTACTGACATTTTTTTGTCAAACTACCAGGAGCCACATTTTACGAAAAAGGACGAGCTAGAAGGCCAGCCGACATAACAAAAAATTCAAGACAACAATAACAGTGAACGTGTCAAGAAAAGCTCGTAAATTCTTTCGCACTAGCCGAACCACGGTAAAGCTTAACACCCAAATGTGTGGGTGACCACTCAGGCTTTCGATCTCGATCGCGATGGTCATCCGCAGATAACGACTGAAATTGCATTGTCGTGCAAAGGAAACCCTCGATCGGGATTGCAATCGAGATTTGCGGATCGCGATTGCGATCCCGATCATTTCTGGACCTGTGAACGGGATATATGATTAACGACTTCAACATCAATGACGACACCCTTCGAACAAAAGAATATTCTAAGGAAGACAATGTGAAGGAATAATTTTTTAGACTCTAGGGCCAGGTTGCATGAAACCTCCGCTTACGTGACATCTTAAACCCGGAACGAGTGCATATGTGGAGGCGGAGTTGCTCTGTCATTTAATATTAAAAACAGAGCAACAATCTTATTTGTTAGAACGACTAGAGGAAGTTCGTCAAGCTCGTTTACTCAGAAAAACGATTTCTGAGCCCTAGACGGGAATCGAACCCGCAACCT
>JBAHVQ010000165.1:37226-61385 GCA_036872915.1 Nanipora kamurai
ACAGGCTTCAATTTCCGCCATCTTGGCTTCAAATTTTCCGGTCGAGCTCGCGTTCCAGTCTTATTTGAGTTCACTGGTCAAGCCTTACCCCTTAGGTTTTTAGCTCAGATTTCCGGCACACCGAACTTTTCTCGCCTCCATGTCGGAGGCATTGTTACCCTGTCGGGGAAACCCTCACGCTGCCACTAGTTTAGCTTTCTGCATGACATTCTTAGTGCAAGTAATTAAGCATTCAACTACCTTCGAATGCTTTGTTTGGGCAAACCATCTATTTCGTTGATGGACATTGAACACTATTGATGAAATCTTGTATCATAGAGATTGATAATATTTAGCAATTTTAACAAAACCTTAACTTAAACCTGTTTCCGAATGGTGGGCTCAGTTTCCAAAAAAATCCATACTTTCTCGAACTGGAAAAATTTAGTCTCCAAAGTGCTTGAAAAAAACCATTTCTCATTGCCAATTTTGCAAATGAGATAAGATTTACTATATTTTTCTGAGGAAAATTTTTTGTTTCACCACCAAGTGGGAAACCGCTCCTCGCTTGCACCTCTTTAAGTAAGGAAATCTTGATAAATTCCCTCATTCTCTACATTTCTAATAGCATGATGGCATTTAGCCTCATAGCGAATAATGCAACGGATGATGTGGTAGTAACTTGGAGAAGATCATTAACGTATATCAGGAATAACAATGGCCCGGGCTCGAACCCGGAGTCACACCAAATAGTACTAAATCGAGTGACTGCGATGATCCACCAAGGACGATAACTTTTTGATAGCGACTTACAAGGTAATGCTCGAACCACTTAAACAAATTACCACAGACGCCAAAGTTGCGTAGCTTTTTGAGAAGAAGGTAGCTAATATCAGTTTGCACTTTCTTGTCGTGTAACTCCTCGAGTTCGTGTAACACATGCAGAAGTTGAGATGTGGTGGATTTTCCCTTTAGAAAGCCAAGCTGAAGTTTGGAAAGATGAGAAGAGACGTGATCTATCAGTCTGTTGTAAACACAACGTTCGAGAAAGTAATATAAGTCGAGTCCAGAGTGCACAAAATAAAATAAACGTCTTAAAATGTCTACTCTGCCTCTGGTCTCGACTTGGATCCTTTGTTTTGTGGGCATTTGACCGAATGCGTCTACAGATGTTCCACAGTTTCGGCAATGCAAGGTGATGCACCTAGGATTGAAGAGCCTCCCTTGGTTCCAAATAAATTCGTTAGTAAACGTTGGCCCTCTAAAGTTGACCTAACTCCGTTAGTTCCTACTACCCCCATTAAAAAGGTCCCAGTTTTTTCGAAGTTTCGTCCATCGAAACTGCAGTTAGCATATACGAACGTATTTGATGTACTTGTGGCTTTACAAGTTGTCATATGAACTGTGAGCAAACTAAGGTAAAAGCCCTTTTACTGCTTTAAAGTGAAGTTTAGTGTTGTTTTCAACCGATACACTGATGGAGATCGTAAGCAATGTTGTCGTGATCGCATTCTAAATTTTTCAATTTCCACTAATATCTTCTGTGAAGATAGGATAAGTAAACAGGCTGGGAAATTTCGTCTTGCTCTGATGACAATATGCTGCCGGCCCAATTCGTCAATGAGAATTATTGTAATGAGCTAACAGTGTTTCATATGTAAACAGCTTATCGTGTCTGGGTTCTCACATAATCGTAACGGTTGTCCGGCTATCGCACGATATAAGAATTCTAGACGACTTTCAGACGACCACCTAATAGTTTTGTTTTCATATAATCGTAATGATAGAACGGCTATCTTGAAAGGGACTACCAAGTATCATTCCACTTCAAGTTGCGCGACAATCATCGAGCGAAGTATGGAAAATAGACGAACTTTTAGAAGAAGTTAAGAAAGAACTTGAAGCACACGAAGCAAGCAGATCAAGTTAAGATAGACGAAAGGCGGAAACCGCCGCCGCCTTCCGAGCATAAAGGATTTAAACCAACCTTTCGAGCGTTTTTACAGGGCTCAGAAATCGTTGTTCTGCGATAATGGGCTTGACGTACGTTCTCTAGTTACAAGCTTCATTTTCATCGAAAGGTAAGCGGTAAATTTTCCCCAAAGATAATCTCAAAATACTGAAAATGGAATTCCAGGTACCTCAGATTTTCGAAATTTTCTGCATACCTTCCGACCCCACCCATGGCCAAATATGGTGGGACACAAACCATAAATACCTTGAAATCGATGTCTCCCCCCTTCCCCCTTTACAATGTTTTTATTTAGCCTGGAATTGCCCATATCACGGCAGACATTTATTCCATCATCCAACATTGAAAAGGCGGTATGGGGGAGGGGTTTCGCTACATCAAAAATGTATCGAACACGGGGTCAGGAAAATTTAATGATCAGTCTTTGTGTCCCAGACACTTTTGGCCAGGATTGTAGCTCGCTGGAACGACTAGAGGACGTTCGTCAAGCTCATTTACTCAGAAAAACGATTTCTGAGCCCTAGACGGGAATCGAACCCGCAATCTTCTGATGACCGGTGAGACGCTCTGACCAGTAACCATTGAGCCACTACGACTCAGATGGCGAGCTAGGCTGCAGGTTTGTCATATGTACTGCCTAAGCCGAAGTCACGATATGATAATATTAAATGATGAGTCGTAGTGGCTCAATGGTTAGAGCGTCTTACTGGTCATCAGAAGGTTGCGGGTTCGATTCTCGTCTAGGGATCAGAAATCGTTTTTGTTCTCTAGTCGTTCTGATATTTACCAAGCTCCCACATGAGCAGAGTTCTGTTCAGTGTTTAAGTATTGTAGCTTGTTGTCGGGGAGGTTGTTCAGGACATTGTGCTCGAAGTTTGCGAATAGGCCATTCAAACAGTTCCAGAACGTGGACGTCACTATGTCCATATTCAAAGAAATTTATTTGGGGATAATTGAGATACAGACCCAGGCTACATTCTCTTCCGTTCCGTCGTTACCTTCCACACTGGCAGCTTCTCCAACTTGTGTTTGACAATATCGTAAGAAGAGTTTATAAGACTCTTATAAAAACTTATTTATAAAAACTTTTCGCGTCTGCTTTCCCTCACATCAACATTAGGTGTATTGCTCGCCCTTCGGTTAGACTTTTCCACTTCTTTTCTTTTAAAGACAAGATTCCTCTACGCTTAAGATCGCATGTAGTTTATCTTTTTACGTGTCGAAGCTGCGGAGCTTCGTATGTCGGAGAAACCATCCGGTACCTCCATACACGCGTATCTGACCATATGGGAATCTCACCTCTAACAGGAAAAAAGCGCACTAACCCTCCCCTCACCAGTATTCTTTCACGACCGTGACACGGATCACCCAGTCTGCTTTGATGATTTTAAAATCCTTTCTTCTTGTCCTTTCGAGTTCGAACTTCTCTTACAAGAAAGTCTTCTCATTCGCAATCTTAAACCCTCTTTAAATGCCAATATTGGCTCAGCACCACTTTTTCTTTTATAATTTCTTCTTTCACTCTTCCGTGTAGTTGGTATTACCCATACCTGTAACTTTTATTTTTAGTTCGTCCTATGATTGGTTAACGCATGAATATTATTGCAACTCTGTAACTATATACTTAGGCTTAGGCATTTTACTAATTATTCTCTGAAGATGTTGTGATCATACAACGAAACGTTAGAACTTTATTAAATATTATTATTTTACTTCTATGTCCGACTCAATGGCTTTAATAAAGATATTTTGCTGGGCTTTGATATTCCTCTTGAGATTACAGTTTAAGAGCGTTATCAGCACCTTTTTGTGCCAGGTCGTACGTTGACTTGTTTTCAAGTGGCTGAAGAGCAACTTGCTATTTCAGTAAGCTGTGCTCTGCACTGTACATGTGGGTTTTAGAAGCTTAACCTGTTCGGCCTCCATGATGAACTAAATTTATACCTGGAGATATCCAGATAGTTCATCATTTGATGTTCGCTGATTAGCGGGACTTTTCATAACATGTAGCAATTTTTTCTTATCAGCGTTCTTGGTGATCATTTAAATTACATTTCCATGCGAAAGGAATTATCAGACATATCGCGGCAGGTTTGCCTCTTTTGATGGAAGATGTATTTCTTGAGATGAATTCCAACAAAAACCTGTTTACTGTTTTGGCCTCATGTCTCTGCTAATCGTCGTTGAAACGTGGTTACAGATGTGACACCCGGAAACCCTAGAGTGCTGTCATAACTGTCTTAGCGCTTACACCGAAGGGAAGTTTTCTCCCAGAAGTTGATCATCCTGAACTTAAGAGTTTAATCCTAGAAGTATTTTTTTTTGTCGTTTCCAACTTAATAACAACTTACCTTGCTGACTATTTGAGTTGGTGGTCACTTGCTGCCACTCCTTAGGCCGGGTGGGTGGTTCCTCTGTTGTCATTGACGGCTGGCGTTTTGAGCATGGTTTGGTAAACAAAGCATATCCACGACGTTTGAATGGTTCAACGTTGAGCGTAAAGGCGTTGGTCCATCTGAGTTAGTACGATCAATTTTGATCTCGTAACTGTGACTTGATCGCGGACAAATAATATTTGTGTTAGAATGGAATCGTTTCAGCGTTTTAGCAACTGGTTTTGGAGTGAATCGTTTTGGCTTTCACCTCCACTGACATGGAAGGATCTGACGTCCAGTAAACACTCTCGCATACCTCATACCAGTGACCTATCCGTTATCGTTCCAGCTACTTTTTTTATCATATTATTAAGGTTGTATTTCGAAAGGTAAGTTGTTGTCGTTATTACTATAATCGGCGTTAATTTTTATCAATATTTACTTTTGAAACTTGATCATTTATAATGTTGGAAAGTTTGATGTGATGCCATTTCTATCATTTAAATATTTAAAGTTAAATAAAGATGATCTAACATTTCTACGCCGCCACCGAGTTAATTTGTTACCTAAAATTGAACTCGTGTAGATTTTGATTAAACATCCATACATCAACAACCTTTTTTTTAATCCTACGTTATGCAGACGATTTTCACGATAGGGCATTCGTTCTAGACTTTAACACGAACATTTACATTAACTTAATAGGGGAGCAACGCAAACGTTACAACTATGAAGTAGACTGTGATATAAATGAACAGATTAGATAATTTACTTGGTTAAATTAGACATGTTTAATTGACTAACTGACGGGGTTGGTAGGGTTGCAAATTTCAGTTCTACTTACATCCCATTGGCTAAAATCTCACGTGCTCAAAGTATGGCAGAGGTAATTGAAACATTTTTACCCCTTATAATTCGATAATAATTTCAATGTTTATCAATTACTGACTAACAATATTACGCTTCTATAATATGTAAAAATTTGTATGGTCTGCTATGCAATTTATATAGTTTACTTGCGTTCATTTTACAAAATGTATGTCCTGCAAGTGCTTCCCCCTTGGTTGACAGAGTTTTATGATTTAATTATCTAAATAATAGTTCAAATGTTGCTTATCAGTTATACAGATAAGAGTGAGGGCCAATGTGAGAAATTATTTCAATTATTCTACAGTTCTTGGGTACAGAGATTTGTGTGCTTTTAAGAAGGTTGAACCTTTTATTTTAAAAGATGTGTAGCTATTCTTTGGCAACTCCTTATGAAATCACAAAAATTATACTTTGATCAGAGTATCAAAACATGGAAAAAACTTTCTCCCAAAAGTTCATTAACATTTGTGTAACATGTTCAGAAAGTGTAATACCTCAGCTGATAGTTTTTGTGTGTTAGGATGTGGTAATTGAAATACTTAGTATAAGGAAAATAGAATGTTTATTTGTCAGTTCAGTGTTATCAGTAGTTCTACATTTTTCTAGTCTTGAACCAGGAAGTTTTGCTGGTATGACATTTTGGAATTAACTTCCGTCTTCAGGCATGGTGAAATGAGATAGCATGACTGATTATATAGTCTCATTGGAGACAGACCTCTGTGAAGACACCTGCTCTGTGTAGGCATGTAGTGTTCTTGATCTTCATGTGGAGTTAAGGTTGGGAAGCCAGATTTCAGGTAGCTTGTAACTAATAAGATACTTTGTTGATGTGGTACAGATTTTTTCAGTAGTCAGGTGGTTAGGTTAAGATTCATGGTCTAAAATCACCTCATTGTTCCAGTTAAAGGTGTGGTCATGTTCCCAACTGTGGTCTGCAATTTCATATTGTCCAGTTTGTCCATTTCGTGTTGCTCATTCACGTTCCTTTGGCCTTTGTTCTAGAGTATATTTTGTTACTCCTACAGTATCTAGCTTCACAGTTATTGCATTTCAGTTGGTATACTATGTTGTTTCTTTTCTGCGGTGGAACCGGGTCTTTAGGTTTGGATAGTAGAAACCATTTGAGTTTAATATCTTATGCAGATGATCCTCTTCCTTCTTCATTTCATCTTTGTTGGATATGATGGTGCTGTGACAATGCTCTGTTTGGTTTTATAATTGTGATAAGAGGTGAAGTTATTGACCTGTGTGAGTTGGTTTCCTGTACATGTTTATAGAGATGTTTCTGTGTGAGTGTCTCCTGATGACTGTGTTGAGGAATGGTAGTGTTTCACTTTGTTCTGTTTCCAGTCCAAAGTTTTAATGTTCTTGTGTAGGTTGTTGACGTGCACCACAACACGGGACAAAGGAACATGAATGAGCAACATGAAATGGACAAACTAGACAATATGAAATTGCAGACCATTGTTGGGAACATGACCACACTTTTAACTGGAACAATAAGATTTTTGACCACAAACCCTACCAAACCAACAACCCAACTAGTGAAAGAATTCCATCCACTCAAGTATGAATTCTAACCACATCAACAAAGTATCATACAAGCTACCCAAAATCTGGCTTCCCAAAGTTAACTCCACAAGAAAATTAAGAACACTATATATGCCCACACAGAGCAGGTGTCTTTGCAAAGGCGAAGTTACTTTTGAAATGTCAGTGTCAGCAAAACTACAGTACCCTGGACTAGAAAAACATAGAACTACTTAGTATAAGATTTTGAATAGCTAAGAAATATTTGCTTATCTGGCTAGAGTAGAAGAATGAACTTGGGTGGAGAATAATGATGTTAGTTGCTACTCTCAAGTAGAGAAAACTCTACTTGGCATGGCAGGGATTTGAACCCATGATATTTGGTTGGTAGAGCATCGGACTATGTGGTTTCGAATCCCTGCTGGGCCAAGTAGAGTTTTCTCTACTTGTCCGGTATGGTTCGTCACTTGGAGTAGCAAGTAACATCATTATTTGCTTATCTTTTCATCAGTTAGGTTCACTGTTGTTACCCAAACTGTCTTGATTGATTGATTGATTGTGAGGTCAATCTTCATAAGATTGTCTATGAGCAGTAGTTGGTAACTTTCTGGAGATTGGTTGCATCATCAATATTTCAATAAACAAGCTTAAATCTCATTTGTTTTATAAAAGAAAAACCAAATGAATTTCTGTGTTTAAATACTGTGATCCAGACACTTGGGAAATAACAAAAAATGGAAGAGGTCAGGCTTATACATGATTGAAAAGAGCACAACATTCTCTGATCAGCAATACTCCATTCTTTTGTACGAACAATACCACCATTAACTGGCTTACCTATTATTCGGTGTGTTTCATTCTTACTGTATATCATCATGTATATGTATATATGTGTGTATATATATATTGGCGGTTGCTTTCATCCTGCTCATCGGCACTACACTGATGAGGCCCAAAAGGCCGAAACGGTTCCATCTGTAGTTAGTTATATATATATATATATATATATATATATATAACCTTAATTTCCATTTTCTTTCACCTTCTCCCATGGAAGACTGTAGCCTGACAGTTGAAAGCTCAAAATAAATTCAATTGCTAGTCAGAGAACATTGTTCTGTTTTTTCCAACTTGGGAAATAGTTTGACTTGTTGCTTGGAAGCTCAAAACATTCATTCTCAAGTCTGGCAACATCCTTTGTGTTAGAATAACTGTATCCAAAGATGCAAATTCACTTCAGTTCATGTGATGTGCAGAAAGCAGATCCTGCTACAGTGTTTAATGAAAGAACTTTTGCTGGAGTATTTTAACTTCACTTGAAAAAATCTGAAATTTTTTACTAAATTGCAGATAGTAAAAAAGTAAACCTAGAATGTATCCAATTTATTCTTAATTTTTTCCAAGAAATAAAGTATGCTAGGTACCTTTGCAAGTTATGAAAAGAGTAGCAGTGCTTGCCACAGGATCTAAAAACTTGGGCTTTCATTGAAGTCCAATTTGTTACTAAGGAAGAGTAATTTCAAAAATCTGATTTTATTTATTCCAATCTTTCTGGACAGCAATAGATGACAGTATGGCTTAAGTAGAAGAATGAACTTGGGTAGAGAATAATGATGTTAGATGTTACTCCAAGTGACGAACCATACCGGACAAGTAGAGAAAACTCTACTTGGCCCGGCAGGGATTCGAACCCACGACCTTTGGTTTACTAGTCCGATGCTCTACCAACTGAGCTACAGGTCAAATTGGTAGCTGGTCGCTATAGGTCAAGCTGGGAGCTGGTCGCGAAATTGATGTTACTTCGGCTTTTGATATTTCGAAACGTATACTAGTTTCTTCCATATCGGGACATTTAAATCCTATCTGATTTTAAATAGCTTAAGTAGAATAATGATGTTAGATGTTACTAACATCTAACATCATTATTCTCTACCCGAGTTCATTCTTCTACTCAAGCAAATTAACGAGTGTTAGAATTAAACTTTTTAAGTCCCAATCGGGACCACTTGCGCAAAATGTAACTATAGGGCCTCCGACGGGGAGATGAACACGCCCCTCTGCGAATCCAGTGAAGTTCTCTGCCAACCGAGCTACGAAAGCCGTTGCCGAGAGCGCTGTCACCAAATACCATGTCATGTTATCGAGTGTAAACGCCAAATATCCCGTGACGGATGGAAAATTGGATAGACTACCAATCAGATATACGGACAGAGTGTAAGAGAGGCAGACGTGTCGAAATGAGGAAGCCATCGGACAGCCCGAATGACCTATCAGGTATTTTTCATTCTTGGAAAGTTGATATATGACTTACAGTCTTCCGCCTTTACAATATTCTGTAGCGTGACATTATTAGCCAGGGTGACGTTAGTATAAAGATACATCCAACAGGAAGGTGTGTCGGACACGGTGTGCACAAAATGTGTATCGTTGCTCCTCACGACATACTCCTCTCCTTTTTCCAACGTCACATTGCGTCCGCTATCTTCGATCCTTACGGTCCCATCAAGTACAGTAACCGAAGCGTTCAGATCAGCGTGGACAAAATTTTCGAGAAAAAGACCCGGGAAATCCGCGACAAACACAACCTCGGTGAAATTACTCTTTTCGTAGGTTTCTTTCTCGATTTCTTTGAGCTTCGTCCTCCATGGTGATAGGTCTATCAACAATGGAAGAACCCAGGGTGTTGGATCAAGAGGTGACCACGATGCTCTAACGACGTCGACCCTGGGGTCGAACATGCGCTGTTGGAAGCGCCCATTCATCGATCGCCAGATGTCGAAGTAAATAGCAGGGTCCGTCACGTTAAGACTGTTGTGTTCTTTAATTTTTCGAGCAAGGCACGTCGCATACTGCTTCACCATGTCGGGGTGAGAATTCCACCTCCCACCCCTGCGCTTGCCTCCGCCAACCCAGACCTAAAAAGAGACAAGACAAAGTCAGGTACAATATTCCACTTTCTCTTAAACCAGCACCATCGCGGTGTAATATAACTCTCACTAGTATGTATTAACAGATTGCATGAATTCCAAAACATTTTAGGCCACCGATTATCATTCACCAACACTTTTCTTACCAATGGCAAAGCACGGAGAAGGAGTTACACGCCGCAAATTGTCGTGTAGCGTTGCGAGAAGTGGAAGATAGTTAAGCACATAAAAGTGTCCCCGATGTAAACTTTATTAAAATTTGACAAGGACATTATTATTTAGTGTTATATTCGGGCAACATCGAGTCGAAAATTTCGTTAAAGGGACGATTTTATTCCCTCCTGAAAACTGAAAAATCGCGTCGCTTTGCCGCGTCGCGCTCGGTGTGTTTGGGCCTTTAGGCAGCAAACAGAAAGGGGGGAAAATGCCTTCAAACGCCAAAATGTACAAGAAGCCGTATAATAAATTCCTTATTAACCTCATGGCTTATTTGCTCGGTCTGTACGAGAAAGTATTTGCCATCGCCAATATCTACTATGGCAGTAATTTTGAATTGACCACAAAATAATCACCAAATTTTTGTTATGACAATGATTCAATTACATTTTACATGACGTTGCTTACCCCCGGAATCAAGAAATGTGAATTATTCGTAGCTCGGTCGACAACATGAATGCGGACATGTTGAGTGCTCCACGAATGTACCATCATATCCCAGGAGTACCCATAGAGTCCATTGGTCCAGGCATTGTATCCCTAGTAAAACAGCAAGATCGAACATGGGAGCTTGATTCACCAAAACAAAACAGCATCAACAAGGAGACAACAGCACTAACCGCAGAACTGGCTTCACTTGCATGTAAAAATTAGAACTTATCACAACCCACTTCCTTATTCCAAGTCTAACCCTTGGTAAAAGGATTGCTAGTAATGGTTACCAAGGTGGAATGATAAAGAACTACTAAAGCAGTTTCCAGGACGCGCCTGATCCCAATTCGCCGTAGAAAAAAAAAGAGGTGGAAAAACCCTAGAAATTGTTATGTTATCATGGATTTGGAAGACAACTATTTCATTCTTATACGAAGTTAAATGCCTTTACTGGCGAAAAAATATCACTTTCGGGTCCGTGACTGTTCAAGCTGTCGTAAAATCTGGCCCTCTGCTGTAGCCAATCAAATTGCAGGAAAGCTTAGAATTCCGTTCGCTCGCGATTACCAAAAAAATGATTTTACTTATGTTTAGGTATTTTTATCTTCAGTTTCCCAACCATTAATCCTAAGCCACCCAAGGGTTGCATTCTTTTGGGCCTATTGTAGTCATCTTATTCCTGGGCTCAGTTGTTCGAAGGACGATTACCGCTAATCCTGGGTTAAAATTTAATCGGCTCTTTTGTTTGGCATGTTCTGCGAAGTGATTTAAGTTCACACTTTCTCGGAGAATACCTTCCTATATTTATATGATAACTGAATTAGAAAGCTTAAAAATCCTCTTCTGGATTAAGAGTATTTCATTCACAAAGTTTTCACTAATCCTAGATTAACTTAATCATCCATCGAACAACCGGGCCCAGACCGGGAATAAACGATAACACGGAATAGACCTTATTCCAAAATGGCGGATGATTTAAAATTCTTTTATATGCATATAAATTGGTCATCATAACCTCGTTTTAGAGTAAAAATTCTTTTGAATTTCGTACATGAAAACGAGTTCATAAGGGCTAATTTATATGCATATAAAGGAATTTTATATCATTCGCCATTCTGGAATAAAGTCTATACCGAGTACAAAAAACAGATAATGACATACTCCGAAACCGGAATGAGCTTAACGGCGGAGATCTGGGTTCTAACTTGTTACAACTCAACTCAACATTTAACTGGTAAAACTGGTGCTCGTAGCTTTTGTAAAAGAACAGGTAAACTATACCATCTCTCAGGATCAGGATTTTCTACTCTATTTCTTCACAACTGGAATTGTTCGACTAAGGACGTGGTAGTGATGCGAAATTTTTGCAAGGATTAAACAGAAAACCTATGTTTCTAGTTTACAAACCTGGGTAATGAAATGAGACCAAGGTAAAAATAATTGAATAAGGACGTAGAAACTGGCTAAACATATCAAAAAGCTCTTTCTGAGAAACGTGAAGTCAGTGCCTATGGCGGAGGAATCATGTTCTTCATTCGACTCCTGCTGGCTGGTCTTCTCTGTAAATCTAGCTTCAACCTTGGGGTCGTCTTGCATCGGTAATAAGAATGACAAACATGCCGGCATTTTTCGGGATAAAATCCTTGGCCAACCAGACGAGTAGAAGAAAGGCATGGTTGCCAGCATCGTCCAAGAAAACATACCAATGTAGAACATCTGAGAATTCATCAGATGAAACATGGACCCGAAAAAAACACCGATTGGGCGAGTCTTTTCAAACAGCAACAGAAACCCTTCAGACAGATCGAGCAAAAGGCCACAGATGTGAACCATGTATAATTCGATGAACTGGTCCGACACAACAGAGCGGAAAGGATCGAATACCCACTTTCTCGATAAACCAACCATTGAGTAGCCAGTCACCCAATCCTGGTCCAACTTTTTCAAACCAGCATAGAAATAAACCAACACAATCTAGAAGGTAAAAACTGCAATTAAATGCCTCGTGATTAATGATGGAACAGTGTTGAATCGTCTCAGGTGCGATCTTTCAGGTAAAGTTAGTGTTTCCTGTTTGCTCACCATCATGAGTCTATCAGCGACCGATCACATCAACTTTTCCAAAGTGCGCCCAACTACCTAATGTATAAGTCAATTCCAGCTACGGACATTCCCCTCCCCACGCGAACATGCCCGGGCTTTTTAAAAAAAAAATGTCAAATTCCCTGCCATGCGAGTAGCAAACACGTCAAATGCCCCAAAGTTCGACACTCCAGATGAGGAGGTAGTCAATGTTGTTTTTAAGGAACTATTATAAAAAAATTCTACCGGTCAGTGTTTGTTTTTTTCAGAGCCATTCACCTTTTCCAAGAATTCCGAACAACTCTTCACTAAAATAACCTCTCGAAAATCTCTTACCCGCCGGCAATTTTAAAAGTAAGAGTTATAGATTTCACGTAAGCTTTGAAATAAAGTCGAAATATTACCGTTTTCAATTTCTTCTTGTTTTTCTCGAATCTTGAGTTCACAGGATGCTTGATTTCTGAGTTTGTTTCCTCTAACATCCTTTCGAAAGTTCTTTTTCTCATTCCAGATCTTAAACAATGGCATTTTACTACTAGGACGCCGAGTAATGACCGGCAAAGAAGAGACAGAGGGGAAATGATGAAAGGTTTTCGCTAGTTATCAACACTGTGTACAGTATTGTGTTGCACCCTGTGAACACTGTTCTGCTACACTCTGTGAACAATACTGTGGCAATGCTGAGCACAGTGAAAAATGTATTGCCCCCAACTGTGAACGAAGTCGTGCTCCACTCATTGTAAAAATGGTGTGCTGCACATTGCAAACTATGCGTTGTGTTGTGGTGAACATTGCTGGCACGGTTGCTCAGAAATTTTGTACTAACTTTGTTCACAATATACGAGGTGATGTTTCCTTTCTCCTGGAAGCAAACGTTATCGAAGACACGTAGTATTACATTACTTTGGTGCTGTCATTAAATATTTTACCTGAAACTTGATAATCCAGTAATTCCAGCGAGGAACACACGTATTCCTTATCGACTTTCGGAAGTATCCGTCGATTGACCTAAATAAGTTTCATACACAATAACTTGCAAAAAATGTTCTGAGAAGATACAGATATTCTACACAAAAAAAGACAAAACACGCACAAGCCAGAATATTCCACAGGCGGAAGAATTCAAACCACGGCTATCAAGAGTTCGTACTGTACAATATTGCACAAATGTGTGTATTACTCACAAGGAACTGGGGAAAATGCTCTGTTTCTTTCATAAAATAAACAGCAAAAAATAACCACAACACAGTAATGGAACTAAATTATCAAAGGTAAAGGTGAAGTGTTCTTATTTATACTGGATAATCCTGTCAGCTAAGCTGCTATCCCAGGAGTTCAGTGAGAGCCACCCCTCATGGGTACAACACTCCAGTGTTACTACTGGGCCCGGTTTTTCAAAGGACAATTACCGCTAATGCTGGGTTAAAATTTAGTCGGCTTTCTTGTTTAGGATGTTCTGCTTAGTAAATTTTGTTCAAACTTTCTTGGAGAAAACGTTTCTATATATGTAGGATATCTGAACAGAAAACTAAAGACATCATTTCCAGAGTTAGGAGTATTTCATGCAAGAAGTTTTCACTAATCCAGGATTAACTTAATCGCCTTTTGAGCAACAACGCCCAGGAAGAAATCGGAATATTCGGTGAAAACTTATTGTGCTGCGTACGTGTGACCAAGGTAACTTTAATCTGACAAACAGCATGGATTTGGTATTGAACTCTAGTAAACCTGGTGGGAAACACGTGTACTACAGGACCACTGTGCAACCAACAACCTTTCACAAAGTGAATCAAGCTCATCGAGAAGTAAATTTTCCTTACTTGCAAGGAGCGACTAGGAACAATTCAGTTCAGAAATAACTGAACAGAGTTGTGAGGGTAAGGAGTAAGAAGTATACTTACCAATATCTATTAGCGTCTGTCATAAGTAGCATGACAGAAATCAGGCCGTACAGATAAGAATGGTTGTTCCACACACATTTATCGAGGAAGAAAATATACCAGTAGGGCAAAAGAAACAGAAGACAACTGGCTCTGTAGAGGCAACCCAAGGTGATGCCAAGAGCGCCCAAAAACATCGCCAGATACACAACGTACATCCAGTCAATGGGAAGCGGTCTTAACCCATTAAAAAGCGGGAAATAACACAGAGAAGGGTCCTGGAAGCGATAACCAACCACAGACATTCCTCTCTCCTGAGGAATATCCACCATCATGAGAATGCCTGTTTTTGATTATAATGGAAAAAAGTGTCTTAGTATGAAGTAAAAAAGAAAAGACTTTGTGTTTTTATACAAATCAAGCGAGGTCAGCAAACCGCTCTCTCCTCCGCAGAGGCTTCTGTTTCGAATGCGAAGGCAATTTCAAGGCGCGTGGTAAGTGTTAGGAGTGGGGCGAGGGAAATAAGTGGCTCGTGCGCCTCTACTGCTCCCGAATTTCCAATTCATAACACATTCAAAATAGAAGACTGCACAGACAAGAGAACATACGGGGTACTGGACGATGTCGAAATACGATTTTTGTAACTCGATATTTACTATGATGGTCAGAGGTTTTACCATACAAATTACAAAACCTCAGCAAGTCTTTCGGTGTTGATGAAGCAACGGTTGTTTATGACAGAAAACCTGCACTGATAGGACAACAATACTGAATGCTGAACAGTAACTTTGTTCATGTGGGAGCTTGCCATGGTATATGTATCAGACTACCAGCCAACGGTAGTCAAGCTTATGATCTCACAGCTTGACGAGCGTTCGCTGGTCGTCTGACAGAACAACAATGTTCGTAATTGTTAACATGACTGTTCGACAATGTGAACAAATTGTTACACCACTGGTGGTCGAACAAAGCTGTAACAGCATCTTTATTATGGCCGAACAACGTCGTTGACAACACTGTTCACGGGGCGCAGCACAACATTGCTCACGCCTATCAACAACTTTAAACAAACGACCAAAGGACGTTCGTCACGCTCGTTTACCCAATCATTTTTATTATCATATCGTGACTTCCGCTTAGGCAGTACACATGACGAACCTGCACCTTAGGTCGCTTCTGAGTCTTGGTAGCTCAATGGTCAGAGCGTCTCACCGGTCATCAGAAGGTTACGGGTTCGATTCCCGTACGTCTGATATATACCAAGCTCCCACATGAACCGACTTTGTGTTCAGCAAATAATATTTCAATCAACAACTGTAAACAAGTTGTGCGTTCTGCGCGTGTACTCGAACAGAAATCATCCACGACAACTGTAGGCCCGTTTTAACTAGCAATTTTTGCAACGATTTTTCTCATCTTCATGCATGCGATCGAATGGATTCATTCAAGGAAGTATTGGACCATTTATGCAAAGCTATACGGTTCAGCAATTTCGCAAGTGGATTACGCTACGTTAAAAGGTGCCTCATGGCGTTACACTATAAGATGAAACGTTTTCAAAAAAATTGCACCTTGGAAACTCAAAATTTGAGTCAATGTCAAGACAAAAACAAATGAAATCCGATAACTCGAGTTTTGAGTTTCCCAGATTACATATTTTTCGGAAAATGTATGTTTCATAGATAGATCAACGTTATTTAATCACGCTGACTCCATGTGACTTCATTCGATCACATGCGTCAGGATAGGAAAAGTCGTAGCAAAAATCGCCAATGTAAACTTAAAACACAGCTCATTAGCTATTCTATTGTTATAGCAGTCCATCATTTAAAATAAGGGACGGGTAGCAGTCATTATTTTGTACAAGCGTCCATTATTTTTCAAATAATGGACGCTGTTCATTATTTTTTAGTAAACAACAAAATTTACATTGTTTTACAGCTGTGTTTTAAGCAGTCTAAAAGCCTCAACCCACTCCATTATTTGAGAGAATGGACTGCACCTCGCCCTGCGGGCTCGGTGTAGTCCATTCTCTCAAATAATTGATTGGGTTTCGGCTTTTATCCTTTACTTATACGGGCGATTTGATGTGCGTTTTTGTCTTCCTGACACATGCAATCTAATAGAGTCACTTACGTCAGTACCAAACCATTTATGCAAAGCTTATATAGTCCAGTAGTTTCGTTCGTTATTCACTCAATCGCACGTTTTAGGATGAGAAAACTCGCAGCATAAATTGCCCATCTGAACAGCCCTTTACGTTACTCGAACATCACAGTCAACAACACTATAAAAATTGTGCGATTTTCGCATGTTTTGAGTCACAGCGAAGTGTTTAATTGTAGGTGAATTTAATGTTTGACAGGTGGTCTCAGCTGTTCGTTTGCTTGAAAAAAACCTCAAGTAAACAAAACCATTTGCATTAATTATTCATTCGAAAAACCGTTGGACGTTCTGAAGTCGCCATCTATCATGGCCGTTTGGACGTCAAATGCATTAAAACACTCTATCATCATTAAACTGATAAGTAATTAAAAGAAAAAACACCGAATGATTTTACAAGGAAATGAAACTTCTAATTCTTTGAAAGTATGCATGCTGAGAGTAGTATAATGAATATGGGTTTTTAGAAGCACCTGAATATTTAGTTAAATCATGCTGAGCTTAGACTTAGTGACTCAAGTCGAAAGCTCAGCATGATTTAACTAAATATTGTGGTGCTTCTAAAAACCCATATTCACTGAAATGAAACTTGTACTAGGATCATGTACACAGCCATTAAACATGAACTTCAATGCCAAATGAACCCGGGGCCTTCAAAGGAGCCCGGCTTCCTGCCTTTACACTCCACGACCTCTCAGAGACTACGACGGCAACTTTATACGACTTATAGATACCAGGATTAAATTTGAACTTTCCCGACCACATTCGGCCACTCGGCTGATTCGGCATCGCCGCCGACAAACTGTTTTTATATAGATAAGAACGTTACCCACTAAATTGCTAGACTAGTCTCGCTAACTAGCGAGACTGACTCGCTAACTAGCCGAGGAACTACATGGAAATTACTACACGTGCAACAATGTTGACACCGAGCTATATTGCCCGCATTTCGTCTCCTTTTTTCTGTTTTCAACAAAGTCGTCACATCAGTATGTATCACCAAAATAACCGACTTGACATGGCAAAGGAAATAAAAAAATTAAATTAAAATTGTATGAATGATGCATGTCTAACAGCCATTGATAAGGATCCTATTTCCTTTGTGGCAAAACGTTTAAAGAGGATATTTCCGAATTGCTTTTTTCTTCTCCCATTACTGAAACCTGCAGTACATCAACAATGAGACCTAACACGATAATGAGTTTTTTCCGACATATTCACAAGAAAAATTTTGAATTAGACCTCATTTAACAAATTGAGAAGATGCTAGTCGGAAATGGTATAATAATCAGCTTCAGTAGGTTGTTTAAGTATTCTGTCGTTTGAGTTTTTTCGCCAATCAGAATCAGATAAGTAGCCCGGTAATAACAACGATTTATTTCACAGCAATCGTTTCTCAAATCTCGATGTTCCCGAGCAACAATGCATGAAAATTCTGTAACTCTGGTGGTTCTAACGTGTTGTTTGATAGAAGGCGTACTCTCTATCATTTTCAATGGTTTGCTAGTGCTTGTGTTCTTAAGAAACCCTTTGAAAAACATATGGCAGCGGTCTTCAATTCTCATATTTAACGTCACACTGAGTGACTTCTTGGCTGGACTTATTTTGGTATATTGGAGTACAGCTCACTGGCATTTCCACTGGGGTCAAGACTGGTCGAACACAGCCACCAAGCAAGCACTATGGATGTGCGCTTTAACTTCTGTCATTACGCTTGTCGTTCTTTCGTTCGAGAGATTTCTCGTTGTCAAACGCCCGTGGGACGCACCACAAATGATAACAAGACGACGGACGATCCTGGTTTGCGTAATATCATGGCTCTTTTCGCTTGTCTTATGTTCAACCTTACGACATAACGCGCCAGTGTTCATATTGGTTTCCAGTGTCCTTATCGAGGGATTTGTGGCTATCCAAATTCTGTGCTACTTACTTGTGTGGCGACACATGATGTGCAAGGAATCAATGTCCCCGAGTTATGACAGCGAAGAACGACAGCTTACTTTCGTGGTTTTTATTCTCGTTCTTATTTTGATCGTAACTGCGTTACCTGTACTTATTTGTTACCAACTGTTACTGCACTGCGTTTTCATTAACAAATTGCCCGCGGCAGAGGAACGCTTAGGCTGGCTTGTATTTTACCTTAATCCACTCTACTGCGTGAATTTCGTCCTCAACCCAATAATTTACGCTTGGCGGTTGAGAAAGTATCGCAATTCATTTATGGCACTCTTTCGACGCAAACCTGAGCAGCTATCGAACTCTCCCTCATTACGTCAACTGAAGATTTCAGACCAGAAACAACATCTCGCGAGCCCTGGCGAAAATCTCAATCCTTAGAATTTCACCAACAAAACATTCAAGACCTTTTACAATCTAAGAAACTCTATTCAAATTTCTAGTACTAAAAGCCATATTTTAGCGATAGCAAACTTTAAAATTCGGCTGCCAACAACAATTTATGCGGTAACTAATAAATGTAATTTGGGTCGTCCCGCTATCCACAGCTTTTTTTCAGTGCCCGTGCCATTAACGGTAAGGGCAAGCTTATGCTTAACACAGTCAGCAGAACGTATTCAAAGAAGGACGTTTAAGAGTCATTTGTATATTGTCACAGAGACGCGCCTGCCCAGAGGTAGTCGATCCGATCAGTGACAGTTTTCTAGAATATGGTGCGGGTAATCGTGTTGGTGATGTTCGAGATTGTACTCGGGAAAATAGGACTCACCAGTTCGATTTCAGACCAGGTTAACTTATAACGGAAATGGCGGTCGATTGTTATGACCATTGGCACGTTCAACTCAGCGGACTCGGACTGGATTTGGACTGAGATTTCGTTGGTGAGAACGCAAGTGGACTAGATTTGGACTTTATTTGAGTCCACTTCTTTGTGGTCTGAGAAAGGACTCAAGTCGGATTCGATCAAGTATGAATGCAGTTGGAATGGATTTGGACTGAGATTTCTCTGGTGAGAACGCAACCGTACTGGAAAACTTCACTCAGAAAAACTTCTGATCCCACGACAACAATCGAACCCATCAAGGGCTTAGAAAATTAAGGGGGTTCGGGAACTGACAAAAGTCAGGAGTTAAAAACCTGACGTTTCGAGCGAAGGCCATTCGTCGAAGAGATACGAAGGGCATAGCTTGAAATGCCCGGACTGTACCAGTGTCAAGTCGAATTACTTTAAAAGTACCCCACGCTCCGCCATTTGAGTTCCAGTAGAGTGTCTCGTTCTACAGAAGCCTATTATCGATCTAATTTGGATGTACAATAAATTCTGTAGCATATACTCTGTTCTTATTCATACCTGTAACACTCTGACGATGTTGCGAACCGCAACGCGTTATTATTAAACATGTTGTAAAATTTTTGTGGCATTATGGCTGTTTTTCGTATTCTTAGCTGGGCTCTGATTCTTCTCATCAAGGTTACAGGGTTTGATTGCCATGTTGGACCCAGTAACGTAAATGAATTTGAATTTCCCTATAAACTGGTCGTCCTAACTACCATCGACCAGTACTAGTAGAAATGCCATTCCCAAGTGACATCTATTTATTTAAGTTTTACTAAGATCAAGCTATTAAGCGGTCACAAGCCGTTCAATATTAGCTCGTAACGACCATTTAATGTGGATTTACTTGACATATTACGACTATACACGCTAGTACACGTCATTAAGAAACCAGTACTGTAAGAAACAATCACTCTACCATCTTAGCCCATCTAGCTCAATGGTTTGAGAATCTCACCGGCGATCCACAAGGTTACAGGTTTGATTCCCGACAAGGGTCCAGAAAACTTTTCTGAGTTAGAAAGTTTGACGAGCTTGAGCAATGGCTCGTATTAAATGATGACTTAATGCGATTTACTTGACGCATTGAGCCTCCAGTCAGCAGTACTCATATCAATCACGAACAAGTACTATAAGTAACCTTCACTCTACCATCTGAGTCGTAGTAGCTCAATGGTTTGAGCATCTCGCCGGCGATGAGAAGGTTCCGGGTTCGATTCCCATAGAGCCTAGTTTCCACTAGGCGGAATTTTCCCGCGTACTGCCTTTTTTCTTGTTTCCCATTGGCTCTCGCACAATCTGGCTGGGCTCTCGACAGCCAATGAGAAACAAGAAAAGGGCAGGACGTGCGGAAAATTCCGCCAAGTGGAAATCAGGGCCCGGTTGTTCAAAGGACGATTACCGCTAATCCTGGGTTAAAATTTAATCGGCTCTTTCATTCGGCGTGTTCTGCTTAGTAATTTTAATAGAAACATTCTAGAAGAAAACCTTTCTATATTAGAATAATACCTTAACAGAAAACTTTGAACATCCTTTCCTACATTTGGAGTATTTCATCCACAAAGTTTTCACTAATCCTGGATTAACGTAATCGCCTTTCGAACAACCGGACCTTGGCTTTAGGGGCTCAGAAAACATTTCTGAGGTTGTAAATTTGAGGAGCATGCGCATTTAAGATCGCCACGAAATGTAGTAAGGATACGCGTGTTTCGCGTTGGACACGTTTCTTACTATGCAATCCTTAATGGTTAACCGTCAACGTGAATGTCATTCGGTTTAACCTCTGCTGTGTAAGAATTTAACCCGCAATCGAACAACATCATTTTGATTCTTATACTTTGATAACTAATGAACCGTTCACGAATCAAATGCGTTACTTTTAAAAATGAATCTACTACTACTATAACGCAATATAAGAGAAACTGAGAACGAGAAAAATACATCATAAGTTGTACTGACCAAAGAGTATCCGAAATATTCCTAAATTTGCTGGATCTTCTGGTTGAGTCAAGAATGAGACAAAACTGTTCCATGTACTGGGCTGTTCGATTTTAGATTTCTGTAAATCCTCCACATTTTGGCCTGTGGTTTGATTCTTTCCTCTCTGTGGACGATTTCGAATCCCTGTTGCATTAAATAAAGATAGTTTTAATCAAGAATCTAATATAATATTCATTAATTTAATTCATATTTTAGAATATAATATATATTGATTTGATACAGTATATGGACATGCTCTAGAACTTCAAAAGAATAATGCCGGCTATTAATCTTTTTTAATTGCTGATTCGTTCTCTCCATACGAACACTTTATAAGAACATCATGCCTACTGTGTGATGAACACCAGTGGCAGATCCAAAAGACGGGCTGATATGCTTATGCTTGGCAACCAAAAAACAAACCCGATCCAGGACCCACACTTATAGAGACCAAAGTGGATAACCAGTTGAGTGTCAACAATATATGAGTGTACTGTCATAGTCAATAAGCAATCTCGTTCCCAGAGCTTTCGCCCAGACCCGCAAACTGAGGCTACCAGGGATAATGCATTACGGAAACTATTTCGATTGGTTGGTTATAACTTAATCAATTCCTAATTTATCCGCTGAATGTCCACGTTCGAGGTAATCACAGGGAATACCTTATTTTCTAATTGCAGAGTATACACCAAGAAAATTTTCTTGGTGTATACTCTGCAATTAGAAAAGACATTGTCGGGCAAATTTTAGACAATTTTCAATTTGTTAAGCAATAGTGAATACTTTCACCAAATTTATATGAACCAGAACCAGGTTTTTCTCTTTCCGGTGATGGAGTATCCCAGAATTTTCGTTTTCGAGGAACAGCAGGGTCTCGGAATGAGACTGGTAATGGAAAAATGCGAATCCTCTTGAAAAGAATTTGATGAATGCTTTTACAGGCCTTAGCAACAGCGAACACAAAAATAGAAGTTTGTGGCAAGTTATCTTTTTCCTTGAAAACAACCAATATTTCTGGTAGGCTTGTTTTGCACGTTTATAATTTGTAGTAAAAATTAGAAATTTAGCTTAATACTCAACCAACCCAAATACTTTAGATGATGGATTATAGGATGATGGATTATAGGATTACGGAAACTAGATTGAGTCAGTAAAATGGCGAGCATTCTCATACCAGTTCCTGTGCCTACCTCCCAAATGTCTAATATTTGTCCCCCTACTAACCCAACAAAACAGAACCCAAATATTTACTACCTATTGAGTCAAATTAAGTACCAATACCTTCAGTTTTATGGTCTCTGGTCCACTCCCCAAACCAAACCAAATGACCTCACCAAACGTATTCTACTGAACCTGCATGAACATAGTTCAGCATATGCTCTGGAAATCATCCCAGATAAGCATATTTCAAAGGATTTTTGAGAGTTCATGCTTAGGGTGACTTTTTGCACTAAATTAAATTTTTAATAGGTGATTGGTAACTAAATTTGGCTCATACACATGTAGTGGCATGCTGGCAGCAGGGGCCAGGGAGCCATGGTCTCCCATGTGAAGA
The DNA here is from genome assembly GCA_036872915.1 of Nanipora kamurai. Taxonomy (NCBI): domain Eukaryota; kingdom Metazoa; phylum Cnidaria; class Anthozoa; order Scleralcyonacea; family Helioporidae; genus Nanipora; species Nanipora kamurai. Next base: position 59,979 of record JBAHVQ010000165.1, read on the forward strand.
CTTTTAGAGGGTGCCAGAAGCATAAAGGGCCCGGTGCCAAAAATTGCAAGAAAGTATGAAAAACTGTTAGTCAAAATTTTGTCAGAATTCAGTGCATGGTGACAAGAGGGAAACATTTAAATATAAACTAGAAGTCCTTTTTAACATTGCAATTTCACATAATTTACATTAATTCCTTTGTTTTTATCTAAAATTTGAACTATACCTGCTGTGGAATTAAATGAAAAACTTTGCTTAAATTGTTGCAAATGGTGTTTCTGAGGTTCTGGATTTCAAAATTTTTGGGGGAGAACCTCCAGACCCTTCAAAAAACTGATTACAAGGGGGGCCATATTCACTGCTGGCCTCCCAGGCAAACAGAAGCCAGCATGCCACTGTACACATGCATAGATAATGATCGTGTCATATTGTTTTCTTTTCACTACATCATAGTTTTCATCAAGGCAAACAAAAATGTAAAATCAAAGGAAATGGCCAGCCAAGCATGAGCACAGATTGACCTGTGTATTGACCAAACAAGACTAGGTATAATGAACTAGTTGAATATCAAAACAACCAGTAACAAACTGACAGCAAATCAAGGTAGGAAAACGTGATTTCTGCGCCTGCCACTCAAGATCAACTTCAACTTTGCTTTAAGTTCACTCCAAGCTTACCACTTCAGCCACTTTATGAGTGAATTTCTCAAATTTTCAAACAAGTGTTGGGAAATTGTCAGCCAGTTTTAATATACATTTAGGTTAGAATGAATATTCCCAAATTTACTTTAATTCACAAACTGCTAAAGGGTATCTTTTGTACAGTGACTGCATATTGGGAACCTTGTTCAGTGAAAACACTTTGAGGATCCTCACCTTCAGAAAAAATGGGGAACACTCTAAATGAAATATAACGATACCGAGCTTTGAATCCTTGCATTTGATGGACAACCTTAAATTATTAGACAGTACATTTGTTGGATATATATATATACATATATATACATATATATATCCAACAAAATGTAACCGAAAAGCTACACAAGTGAATTGAATAAGTAGAGCGCTCGATACTATCACAGGTAGAGCAAAAATAACACAAATAGAGATAAATGTTTAGCTGTCGCTACTCCGAGTTTCACATGCTCTGGTGATCATCAGGCAACTGATGATGTTGCCAATAACTGATGAGTTTCCTGATGATCGCCAGAGCATGTGAAACTCGGAGTACATATATATATATATATATATATATATGTATGTACTATATATATATATAGTACATATATATATAGTACATATATATATGTATATGGAGTACATATATATATATATATATATGTATGTACTATATATATATATATATATATATATATATATATAGTACGACAAAATGACAAACGTGAACTACCTCATCTAAACTTCAACC